>CAOKZL010001399.1:600000-882677 GCA_948472985.1 Iguana delicatissima | reverse complement strand
AATTAATGCACCAGCTAGGCTTTTCCCCATTTTATTTATTAATTTGTAGACACTCAGTGCAGGAAATATTAAAACAAAGAATTTTGGACATCAGTGCCCAAACAGATATAGCTCTGCTGGCTGATTCTAAGTCTCTAAATTGGTTAGCCAAAAATAAAACTATATTTGGTCTAGAAAAGTATCTTAGGCTGAACCTAACATAGAGACAGAGAATAGCTTTCACCAGAGCTAGATTTGAACGACTTAATTCTATGGTAAGAATAGGACTGTTTCAAAAAATTCCATACCACGAAAGAAAATGCATCTGTGGTACATCAGCCATAGAGGATATTGTGCATATCTTGTTTGATTGTTGTATATACACCAAGGTGAGATCCCAATACTTACAACCACTTCTGGTCAGAACGACCAATTGAGATCCATCTGTCAAATTGTCTTATTTTCTTTCCGGAGAGAATTTATACTCAGTCCTCCCAATTGCAAAATTTATTACAAAAGCTGCTTACCTGAGAGATCTTTTTATCACACAAACTGGGGTCCCCTGTCATGGCGATGAGCATATTTAAATGTTATGACTGAATTTTTGTACTTGTTATTTTTTTTGTTTATCATGTATTTTACTTTCTATATCAAACCCACTATTTATTAAGTTTAAGTTTATATGTTTTAATTATTTTACTTAATTTTATATGAATTGAGTTTATTTGTGTATGTAATTTCTGCATCTGTATTTTTGTATTATGGACTATGTATTTTATTGTTGATATGGTCGGTCGACTAATCAATAAACGTTGATGATGATGATTCTATGAGGCTAGCTCAGGAATTTGCTGCTAGCTATAAATTAGCTCAGTCAAGGTCAATCTGGTGCTGCAGACAACTGATTGAGTCCCTCCTGCTGACTGTGTGTGATTTCCTTGGCTTTCTGTGACTCTGATCTTTGGCTCGACTTCTCTTCTTGGATTCAGACTCAGCTCAGGACTATTTGCTTTGTTTGACTTTGGACTGTTTGGCCTACACCTCTACTTTAACATACACTGGTATTGTCAAGGCATTCAGAATGTGAGTGTGGCGTGTCCAGGAAGGTTTTTCTGGTGGATGGAAAGATGAGGTAATGTGACCTTGGTGGTGCAGCTTTAAGGTTTGTTATGGCTAGCTTGTCTTGCGAGGTCTTGCCTCATAAGAGAGCATCCAGCGTGGAGAGAATGTATACTGTGAATGTACTGGATCACCTGATGCAATGAGTTTGTGTGGCCACTTTTTCCAGTCTGGAGCAGCTGGCAGAGGTTTGGCACTGCTTCCTATTTTCTGCACTCTGCCCGTGCTCTGAGGTGCATACCTTGCACCCTGACAGGTACCACTGCAGGACTGGCCTGTCCATTCCCTATTCAGCTTCTGTGGGTGCACACTCTTGAGTGCTTGCCTGGTTTAAAACACAACAGTTCCAAAGCCAAGGGGAAACCATGGAGAAGGGCCTTTCCCACATTCCCCCAATTGTGCTTGTAAGGGCAGATGCGACTCAGAGAAGTGAAGATCTTAGAGAAGATCTTAGAGTTCCTGCAAACTCACATAGGAAGATATAGTCCTTCAGACCAAAGCCACATAGTAACAAATTAACTAGTCTAATTCAATGAATTAAATTGTTTCTGTCCACTAACATATTAATCTTCCCATTTCTGATGTTCACCATTAAAAAATTATTTTTCCCCAACTGGAGAGATCTGATTTTAAAAAATTAAGTTCAACAATATCTGGAGGGTCAGAGTTTGGTAAACTAGGAGCAAAATTCTGCCAAGTAGATCCATCACGACTTCATATGAATCAAGTTGCCCCTTCCCCAAGCATCTATGTATACAGCCACTGCTATTGGGATCATGTGGAAATCTCTGCACATATAGTTGTGTGTGAGAAGGGACAAAGCTACTTAGCACATTTAGCAAATGAAAATTCCAGCTGAGTAGGACTGGTCAAGTAATGTATACGGTTGGATGGGTAACAAGTTGCTTAGGCCCACTTAAACTCTGCACCCTAATAACTCTTGTCCATTTCTTTTTCAAGTCATTGGAGTTCAGCCTGGTCTGCAGTCACAGAGGCAGCCAATACTGTGAATACGACAGCAGCAGTAGCAACAACAACAAATCAACCTTCAGCTCATGTTTAACAGAAACCTGCATTTACGTAGATCATTCTCTTAGAAATGGGTCCATTGCCTTAGGCTTGACTTCATTTTCTGTTACATTTGTTGCTGCTCTTTGCCACTAGCCAGGATCCCTGTCAGCATTCCGTTAATCTCTTTAGAATGCAAGGAACACACAAATGGGCCTGAGATTTTTCTTCAGAATTTTTTGAGTCTCCCAGCTATGCCTCAGGCATTTTAGTTCCACTTCTGAACAGACCTGATAAGCCTCTCCTCTAACCCCCATTTGGGTGATGTTTACATGTTCATACGGGAATGCGGTGGCCCCTGTGCAGTAGCAAACAACATGGCGCTTTGCTCTTCTGCTCCTGAGAAACATTAAATTGCCCAAATGAGCCTGTTCTAAGATACTAAGGAAAGGCCGTCTGGAAATGCTACCACTACCTAATTAAACCCAATATAGTTGAGTATTTCACACTGTGAAAACCCATTCCCCTGAAAGGAACAAGCCAGGAACTCCAGGTTGAAGAACTGATTACATGGAGTGAAAAACAGTAGTGGCTCTGTACTATACTGGGCTGTTGTTTCCATTGCTATTTGTGGAATGTATTCTTCTAAATGATTTTGGAAGTTGCTGGGGCTTCACTGCTTTTACTGAACTTTTTTTTTCCTATCTTGCAAAGGGAAGTAAAGTACAATTCTTTCCTATGGAAGACAACCCATGAGGTCTTGGGATCCCTCCCCTCACCCATATAGAAAAATGAGAAACTGCAATGAAACACTTCATATTTTTAAAAAGCAAAAACCTGACCTCTATGCAAATGTACAGCTATTTTGACCCATACAGGGCTCTGATACCTAAAAGATGTCTATTTCAAGGGAATATGTTTTTATAGACACAGCTATTAATACTCAAGATTGGCCAAAGGCTGCAGTGGCTTCATTTAAAATGCAGATGAGCTTCCACAGCATTTGCTTGTGTCAATTCTACAGACGTCTGTGCTGTGAAACTGAAAGGACTTTGGCACTATTTCTTTTTCAGTGAAGATGCTGTTAAGTAGGTATAACACTTCCTTTCAAGTTCACTTCCTTTCAAGAGTGGAATTAAGCCCCCTTCTTGCCTTTCAGAAGTGGATGAGAAAATGTGCACACACACACACATACACACACACAACTGATTAACAATCCTTAAACAGTCAAAAATATATTCACTGTATTCACATTCTGCCATTTTTTTTAAGTACCATATCATTTTGGTGTTTCTGTTTTAAGTTTTTTTTAAACCAATACTACAGTTTTTCTTTATTCCAGTGTTGTACAAGCAGAATTCCACTAACATAATGAGGCATTTTTTAGTTTCTCTCTTGCCTGCTGCAGCCCTCTGCATTTCTCTAAAGCTCTTCTCCAAAGGATCCTCCCTCCCAAATATTTTGCAGCAAATCTGGAAGGCAAATGGGATGGAATAGAGATCATTCCCCACTTGTTCTACTGACAGAAACATTTCCATCAGTGGAAAACATAACCGGATTGCTCTACAAATTGAAACCAGTAACAAAAAAGGGATCTGTTCAGGGTTGTGTCTGCTACATATATACACCCTCAGAAGATTTGACAGGTCATAGTGAAGAATAGATTCCCTCTCTTTAACCAAGTTCATCTATTCATTAGTCACCCTCTATTTCATTTTATGAAACTGGACTTGGGTTGCCCCTCCGCTGTCAAGTGGAAGCAATGCGTGGTTGATAGGAATCAAACTTGTGGAGCGGAACCTGGTAATTATTCCCGCTAGAAGGGAAATAAAGAGGTCATTGTCCTTCTGCACAGCTATGGTTGGTTAAATGCTACCTGCCAGTATTCCAGCTGGAGCTGGTCATCCATTTGTCAACCCTAATAGCAACCATTTCTCTGCCAGTGCGCTGGCCTTTGAACCCAATAGAAGTGGATGAAACTGATTTTCAGACAGCTCTTCTCCAAGACACATGGAAATCACTTCTGATCTTCACTTGAAGAATAATTTGTAGCTTCAGCCATCAAGCTGGTGAACTCATAAAAACATATACCTAGCTTCATATGAACCAATGCTGGACGTTTCAGTCTGATAGACATCCAACTTGAACAGACTTGGCATCTGATGAAGTAGGCTGAGTCTATTAAAGCTTACGAGGCAAACTTCTTTTTCTCAGTTAGTGTCAAAGGTGCTATAAGAGCCCTTTACAGGTTTTACATGGATAGTCTTCAGCCATAATGCTTCAAACTGTGTTTCTGCTTGTGCTTTGAAATAAGAAATTACCCACAGAATTCTCCAGTGACAATATTTTCCTTAGTAAAAAATCTTTTAGTTGTATTTTATCTTGTAAAACAATCAGAAAAAGATCTGAATTGTTTTCAAACTTAAGCTTAGAGCAGACTGATTCTAGAATAGACCCTGTTTGCTCTGTATGCATTCCGTATTGTACAAATGCCAGAAAAATATTTAATTCAAAGGTTAAGAGTCAGTTGTGAAAATTTATTTCATATCTATTATTAACTTACAAAAATTGTAAATTTCTTCATATTTTCGCTTGGAAGGAACTTGATGCTTATATAAATTCAAATGTAGGAGAAAGCAAAACTGGCTGAAAGCAACTAGTTTGGATAAATCAACTCTGTGTTGAAACTGGTAGTTTAAAGGTTCTAAAAAACTGTCATGGCTATGCAAAGCTATAGGTTTGTGCAGGTACGTTCACACAAGACTGTGTAGCTGGTTGCTTAAATCCAACACAATCTCTTCAAAGCACAGGAAGGTTATCTTTCTTTACCTTCTCTAATTACATTTATATCCAAGGAGCTCAAAGTGGCACACATCCCCCGCACAATTTATTCTCATAATAATGCTGAAATAGTCCAGGTTTAAAGATGGTGACTGATACAAGGAGACCTGTTGAGCTTTATGCCTTTCCAGATCTACATAGATACTCTCCTGCTCTGATTTTCAGCAGATGAAAATACAATGCAAACAAGCTTCATTTTCCTAGCTTAAATCCAGCATCATATTAGAATTGGAGCGAGGGGTGAAATTTGTGTAGGGACCAGTTTCTCCTCATCTACTCCTCTTCAGGCCACAACTCCCCATACAGCAAGCCAGAATCCATTTGTTTTCCTCTGCAGTCCCTTTAAAGTGGTAACAGGAAGTGTTACCTTTCTGAGAGGAACTGCATAGGAAATGGATCTCTGAGGAGGGGTTCTGAGATCCATATGGAGGTTGGGTAGTGGTATTTTCATGCATTTTCACATGTTTGACATGTTTTCTGCATAATTGTGGCAAAAAATGCTAGAATATTGCACTAGAATTATTTTAATTTTGGGAGGTGGGGAGTGGGAAGCTGATGGAGGGGTCTTCACAGGCCACAAACATGGGAGCCAGGGGCGGCATTCAGCTGGTGAGTTGCAGGATGCTCACCACTGCACTAGAAGATATCACATAATCTAATGGGACTTTCTTCTCCTCAGCCTCCCCTGCAGCCTTCTGCATTATCTGAAACAGGTGCAGGCTGGGCTTTTCCAGTGCTGAAGGTGAGAAATGAAGCACTGCCATTCCCACATCACCATGAAGAAGGGGGCATATCACTGTAGCAGAAGAAGAAGGACCCCTGCCACAGAGCCACTGTCACAGAGGAGGGAGGAATACCAATTAAAGTGATAATTGATGGAGGCAGTGCTCCTTGACATTGCCACAGAAAAGGACATTATGTCTTCATCCCTAATGGCAACAGAGGAAGATGAGGAGATACCATCCATATTGCCGTAGCGCCCTTTCAGAGTGAAGGAAGTATCAAACTCACTACTCCTGCCCACCCACCACCTAAGTTGGCCACCTCACCCTACATCATGGTGGGGGAGGGTTTCTCTAGAAACTGTCAAAACAAGATCTGAGCGTGAATAGGATCTAGAGGGGTACAGCCAACCATCCCCCTCCCAGATCAGCTAACAGCAGTAGTTCCCTCAACAAAGCAGTCTCATTGGATCCTCCCCACTCTAGAAGGGAAGGCCATTTCTTTCTGTGCTTGCAAAAGGCTGATTCTAACTTAAACGAAAGATCTAGGTCACTTGCTTTTGACAACTTCATAGAAGAGGAGATGGGAATTTTTAATTGGTTGGAAGGCTCCCTGTTCAATGTGATTGTAATTGAAGAACAGTAAATGGTTTGCTGTTGTCCTAGCTTCCTTTTGAACAAGAGACTGAATAATATGAAATTCAGGTTTCTGTCTTTAGCAGAGAATATTAAAAATAATAATTCAATGTCATATCAGCCTTGCCTAAAGGAGCTAATACTGACTTTGGTATTATCCCTGCTTTAATGCTTTATTGAATGTTCGTAGTGAAAAGAAGTATAAATGTCACGGTTGCATAAAAGTTATGATGAGAACAAAACAAAATGTGCAAAGTTTGTTCCCAATATTTTTAATTAGATGACTAAGGTCCGGAATTAATTTACATAGACAAAGCTTGCCTTATTAAGGTTAAGGTTTATGCAAATATAACATGAATAATCTGTGGATTCTTCAACCTGGATGTGGAAGTAAAAAATTGAGTGTAAAGAAGTCACATGATGTGTCAGACCCTACCTGGAGGAGTCCTCATCAGAATAGGAGTACAGCCTCCAGTTGGGAGACTTGGCATCTAAGCCTAAGATGGAAACAATAGCCTATAGCCCTGTGGAACCTATGCACCAGACGTTCAGCCTGTCCTCTCCCAGAGCATCTTCTTGTTGTTGTGTGCCTTCAAGTCACTTCTGACTTACCGTGACCCTAAGGTGAACCTATCACGGGGTTTTTCTAGGGCTGAATGGATGTGATGTGCCCAAGGTCATCCAGAGGGTTTCCATGGCTGAGTGGGAAAATGAACCCAGGTCTCCAGTGTTGTAGCGCTGTGCTCAAACCACAATACCATGCTGGCTTTCATAAAAGCATATGTTGGCCCCCAAAGAATAGGAAGCAAAAGACCAGCTTAGAAACATCCAGGCCTCCAAATTTGTCAGGGAGAGAGAGAGAGAGTCTCAGGAGGCACAATGATAAAGTGCAGCTGTGGTGAAGCGCTCACCTTTGTCAGAGGATGACTCAACGCTAATTCAGCCACATCAAAGGCATCTGTCTGTGGGAGCGTCAGCATACAATGGCTGATATAAATAGAGCCACTTTCCGCAGGCTGTTTTTGAGTTTCAATCCATGTTTTTCCCTGATATGACCTCTATCTTTCAGCATTCCTACATCTTGTCAGACCTCCTGGACTTTTAACCTTGGCACATGCACTAGACCCTGCTTTCACCTTTTTCTTTGACTGAAGTACAACATGGTAAGTGATTGCTCTGGCTGGTGAACTTCAGATGCTCAGCAGCAGCTCTTTCTCCTTGTGCCTCCAACTTATGACGTCCTTCTGAAATATCTATGTACTGACTCCAGTCTGATTCTGACTATCTTTCAGCACTACCAGTTTGCAACTGTTCTTTGCTGAAAGGACTTCACCTGGCTGACATACATACAGCCATAAAACAGGACATAGTAAGCCTTCCTCTAATTTTTTAGTTGTATACCATCATAATAGGGAACGTCACAGCAGGGAAGTGGCACCAATGTTGTCAGAGATATATGTAAATAATCTTATGTCAGTCTAACACCATCTAAGAACCACTTTTTCTTTGTGGCTTCTTGTGTCTGAATTATCTATAAATGAAGTGGAAGAATAAATAGCTGATGTAATCTTTTAAAACTATTGGTCTTTCTAAAAGAGGCAAACAGAACTTAAGGACCTTAGAAAAGCCATGTTGGATCAGACCAAAGGCCTTTCTAGTTCAAGATTCTGTTCCCATAGTAGTTAACCAGATGCCCATCAGACATCCACAGTTCCTCCCATACTATATAGCATTGTGTTCTACACATTCTCCAGAAACTGGAATTTAGGAACATACTCTCTTTGTTATCCTGACATCTTTAATGACTAGTAGCTATTGACAGACTCCATGAATGTAGATAATCCTTTTTTAAAAAAGCTGTCCATGTTGACAGCCATCACTACAATCTGAGATAGTACATTCTACGATTTAACTGTAGGCTGTGTGAGGAAATGTTTTCTATAAAGTGCCCTGAATTTCTGTGGTTCTCTGTGTGGGCCAGAGTACTTGTTCTCTAGAGAATGAACCTACAATCCAGGGAAGATTAAGCACAATTAATTACAACTTAGATCAATGAGATTTAAGCACTCAACTATGCACTTGTGCTATTGATTTCAACAGAGCTTATATCTGATAATCTCTGAATGGAATGCAAAATGTATAAATGTTAATAGCAATGCATTTCAACATTCTTTTCTATATTGGGGATGAGGGGATTTTTGAGAGATTCTGATAACTATTAGGGCTTGGCTATTTATCAGACATCACTAAGCCTTAGCTGTTGCTTTTCAGAAAACTTCACCATCTTGTTCTTTTCTTTGAAGTAGCTCCCGCTGGCAAAATTGTTCTGTGGAGGGAGAGGGAAGCTTTTTCTCCCCATCTCTTACCCCAAAGAGTATAGTAGAGGAAAGCAACAAACCATAAAGACTGATTTTGATTTTTAAAAAGGGAAAATGATGTGGGTGTTTTGCCCTGTGGTGAAACTTACAATGATGGGTGGCAAATTTCAGTAGGAAAACAATGCAATTGCTAGAAAGTTGTTCAAAGACTGGCTGGCAGAGGAAAGATGTTCTCAAAGAATTATCTAGAACTTGGGAAGCAGTCTTAATACCAGACCATATATCCGTATAGGTCAGCACCGACTAATCTTTACTAACAGTCAGGACCACTAAGAGTGGATTTGGGAACCAGTTTGTTTGTTTGTTTTGAGGTTCAGCCATTCCCTCAAGGCCCTGCACATCATTGTGGAGGTAAGGAAAAAAACACATAGTGACTGCCACCCGCAACCAAA
This sequence comes from Iguana delicatissima, assembly GCA_948472985.1. Classification (NCBI taxonomy): domain Eukaryota; kingdom Metazoa; phylum Chordata; class Lepidosauria; order Squamata; family Iguanidae; genus Iguana; species Iguana delicatissima. Next base: position 873,602 of record CAOKZL010001399.1, on the reverse strand, counting down.
ACTCTCCTCTTGGCCACCAGCCAACTTCACTCTTTAACCTTCACCAAGAGACTGCCCTCCCCCATGTCACCTGCCCTCAATGACCAATTTAGGTCAACCAGGAGATGTTCAGGAGTTGCTGAGAAGTTGGCAAGAAATTGAGATTCTGCTGGCCATTCTCTCCCTCCTCCTTCTCCCGGCAGCTGAAGAATTGCCTCCTGGGTTCTGTTTCCATTGCAACTGTCATCAGAGGTCTGGCTTTTTACTTGTGGCTTCTTCTGATGCCATTTGCCTACCCAGCTTTCTCATTCCCATTTTCAGGCTCAACTATGCTGCTTTGCTCATCTGCAGGTTCATTTCCCTCAGTCTTGCTCCTTCTTTCAGCAAAGGTGGACTGGCTAAAAATATTTACCAACACCTTACTGGAAACCAATATGTTGCTGAAACATTTTTTTCCCTATCCCTATCAGTATTATTATCCCATACTACTGATGGGAAACTGAGGCAGTGAAATAACAAGTAAGTTAACTGCAAGAAGAGGGTTTGGAAGTAGAATTAACTGCAATGCTTCACCATACTTGATTATCTTGCAGTAGAGGATGGCATTCTGGGAAATCTGAGGGAAAAGGTCAAAAGAGGACAAACAGCTGTCATTTCCTCATAGAATCATAGAAGGCACCAAAATGCCTTCTGCCATATAGGAATGCACTACTGAAGAAATTCTGAAAGATGCCCATCAAACCTCTATTTAAAGATGAAAAGTCCATCAGCTTTTGAGAAAATCTGTTTCACAGTTGAACAGTGCTTATAATAAAATGTTTAGGTAGAAGCTCTTTTCTTGTAATTTGAATGCATTAGTTCATGTGTTAATCTTTGGAGGAGGGGAAAACATGAGACCTCTTCATATATTTAAGTATAGTTGTCATAGTACCTCTTAGTCTTCTCTTCTTCAAGCTAAATTTATCCAGCTTCCTATGTTGTTCCTCATAAGGCTTGGTTTCCAGACTTTTGATCATACTGATTGCCCTTCTGTGGACACATTCCAGCTTGTCAATATCCTTCTTGAACTGTGATGTCCAGTCTTGGACACAGCATTCCAGAACAGAGTGGTGCTACTACTTCCATTGATCTGGAGGTTATGCTCCTATTGATATAGCCCATAATTGTGTTGACTTTTTTTGGCTACCACATCACACTGTTAACCCATTTTAATCTGTATCTACTGAGTGTCATACATGAACAATGAGTACGCAGATCAAAGCTTCCTGTCATTTCAGATAATCTAGGGAGACGGAGGGGGGTTTAGGTGGCCACCAACTCTACTGATTGTCATAACACACCCCCTGGAGTAGGAAGATTCAGACACAGCATCAGAATGTCAGGAATACCAAGAATTTACAGTTCCTGCTGGTGGTGGTCTCTCAGAGGTGCTGGGGGCTGAGGCAGAGGGGGGCCCTACTTTCCAGCAGGAGCTTGGAGAGATTGCGTAGCCATTATCTGAGCACAGGAAGGATAAAAAGAAGTTACATTAGTCCCAGAGACTCTTAAGTAGGAGATGAGGACTAATTAAAAGCATTTGGTGCCCAAGACACTTGGCTATAAAAATTCCAGCAGTTTGGTGAGGGCTTTACTCACAACTATCCATATTAGTGACTGGAAGTACTCTTTGGTGTTTTTGTGTTCCTTGGATCTTCAACTCGCTACTATTTACAACTGTGCTTTACTCCTTACTGGCTTTGTTTATTTGGACTACTGACTTGCTGTGTGATTTCTGGACTGGCTGATGACCACTCTCTTGCTTCTCCCCTCATTCTGCAGAATAATCTGTGAGTGACCTAGATTGACTTAACTACCTGACAGCTCTTGCTTTCCAGCCATCTGCTTCCTAGGGCACTTGTTGGCTGGAGCGTAGGACACTGACAATCTGAACAGTGTTATTGCTGCCACAGTTAGGTCTGTAAAATATGAGGCATCAGTAGGAAAAGTAAGCATGCCTTCATAGTTTTGCAAATTCATGGAGAACTTTCCCTGCAATTTGAAGGGGTGTTTTCTGACTCACAAATTAGATTCACATCCCTTGTTTCCTCTATTCTTCTTAAACAGTGGCTGCAGATTTGGGGGCTGTCCCTGTGTAATTCAGTCTCCTGTGTGTTGAAACTGTCTCATTGCATCAAATAGAGCTGTTTTGCTTTAATCAGGATCAAAATTTTGAGAGTTACTTGAATTTGATCATTGTAAGGGCAAGAAATGAACCTGTTTCAAACATGGGAGGAATTGTTGTGAAACTGGGACAGGGTAACCTTCTCCAAAAGCACCTCGGTATAATCAATATCTTTGTTTAAATGAATAAGAATATTCAAATGAATATGTGTGTTTTTAAAAAGAGTGATTGATAACACATATGAGATTTAAACAATGATCTTTCCATGTGTTCTTCGACCTTTATCCACCTGTGCCCTTCTTTTGACAAGTCCACAAGGCTGAAAAGGGCAAGATTGTGGTTTGTTGCAAACATGACTTTAAAAAGCAGGCATTAAACCTGATGGTGTTCCTGAGGCTGGACTGCACCTATGATCAGCCTTAGCCATAACAGCCAGTTGGGAGGGAGTCGTAGTCCAGCAATATCTGGAATCCTTTCACACTACACCGTTATAATGCTATGGTTCCATTTTCACTACTGTGGCCATATCTGATAGGATGCTGGGGTTTGTAGTTTAGGGAGACACTAGAACTCTCTGGCAGAGAATTCTAAATGCTCCTCCCTAAACTACAAATCCTAAGATTCCAAAGGTTAAAGTGGAATCATAGCATCATAACTGTGTAGTGTGAACAGGACTCTGGAAAGCCACAATTTAATCACTGCCATAACTCTGGCCGTTTCCACACTAGCCTGTTATAGCACGATGATTCCACTTTCAACATCCTCTGGAATCCTGGGGTTTGCAGTTTTGGGAGGGGCCACCGGCCCCTCCCAAAACTGCAAACCCCAGGATTCCAGAGGATGTTGAAAGTGGAATCATCGCGCTATAGCAGGCTAGTGTGGAAATGGCCGGAGTCTGCCATTCCCCACTGAACCCAAAGCCAAGCGTTCATCTCCTATGCCTTGCCACATGATGAAAAAAATTATACCTCTGGCTGTCATGCTCTCCTCTTTTTTCCCCATCCTCTTGACATTTTCTGACCTTGAAAGTGCTCAAAATGAGACCCAATCCTCACTAAATAACCAGATTAGTACATCTATATGACAGAAGTAAACGCTTTTGTCTATGAGGAGATTGCAGAGACCCGTTGCCAGGCAACAAGAGGCTGGAGGCAACCAAACAAAGAGGAAGGAGGTGTGTGGACGAGGGGGATGTGGAACAGGCATTAGCTGAGAGTGGAGTAGCTGCTCCGCACAGACAGAGGGAAGGAGCTGGAGAGAACTCTGGCGTTGTATAATCCTCAATGGGGCTTACCAGCTTCAGTTGCTAATAAAAAGGCAGGGGTGGAGTGGCATTGGGGAGAGTGGAGGTCACAGTTGTTTTGCAAGCCCGTGTGAGATTTGTGCATGGTTACCATATTCTAACAGTATATTCTAACAGTAACATTAGGGCTTAGGTGAAACTGCAATAAAGGAGGCAAGGTCTTGGTATATGATGAATCACAGATTATAAATCCCAGAACATACCCCTAAATATCTATCTATTTAGGTAGTGTGATTGCCCTGCATGGTGTGATATGCTGCAGTTGGAAGTGCGTAAATAGCCAGTGCTGTTCGTGGGGCAATGACTTTATGTTTAGGTATGTATTTGTGTTATTTTTCTCTTCGCATTTATTTACGTGTGTGTGTTTGTGTTCATGTTTTAAAAAGTCTTATTACTGAAGCAAAGAACTCAGATTAGCCTTTTTCAATGTGCTGCCCTCCAGATATGCTGGATTTCTGTTCCCATCAAAATAGACCTCTCTGTCAGGAAGACAGCTGAAAACTCTCCCTGATCTCTTCTGAATCATATACATGGCGCACAGACGTTGGGAGGGGGAATCAACAAAGAACTCAGTGAAACCACAGTAGATTGATTCAGCCTGGGATTGATTCACAGAGAGAGATTTCTGCTTGGATTTGGCCAATGTTTATTGGCTATGCAGCTAGAGATGCTGATAGTTACAGTTCAGCAGTATCTAGAATGACATACATTCCTTCCCTGCCACAGGATTTGATGAACATTTAAGCTGATCCAGCTGGAATCTTCCTATTTTCTTAAATGAGTGTCCTTTGCAGATTGGACAGAATTCCAAAAGCTGCTTGGGCTCATGCAAGGGGTTTATGCTGTGTCCAAAGGAATTATTTACTCTTTCCCACACTTTCAAACAGCCAAAGTCCGTATTCTTCCTACAACTTTATACAGCTAACACCCATATCCAAACTTCTTTTGAAATTCACTTTAGCTTCAGAAGTCAGGCTCCTCTTCAAGAACATATTACTGTCCTCTTTATGCTATTTGAACCATGTTTTGGGGATTATGGTCAATAAATAATATGACACTGTGATATCCAGAATGAAAGGGTCTTGTTTTCAAGATTAAGGAACATGAAGCAACCCTAGACAATGAATGGTTGTGGTCACAACTTGATGATTATTCCAAAGTTCTGACATTTCTTTGTGTGGACCTAGAGTAGGAAGCATCTTTATATGCTGTTGAGGCGTGAGTAGTATAAGCATCCAGATTCAGCCTTTAAATCAGTCTCATGCCTTGTCACACATCAAATGGATCATCAAGGAAATCTGCATTCATAGTGTAAAAATGTTCTTGCATTATGCTACATTCAGCTAGTGCCCCAAATATGCTACAACTGTCTTCCTACAAAGTTATCAAAGTGCTTTCATGGTATGAGAAGAGATTATTCAAATGATGCTTTCCCCAGCTGGAGTCAGTGATTTTTATGCAAACAGAATTGAAGCATATTAGTAACTTTAGAAAAAATTAAATATGATATTTGGCAGTCTAATGTTAAAATATAGGAGCCCGAAAGCTTTCAGTGTTGACGTAACTACCCTCACTCCAAGTATTCAACAACAACAATTCTTTATTACAGTCCATGGACCCAGCAACTTCATATTAACAACATGTAAGATATATTAAAAGCATAAGGACCAACTGAGTCAAATCATACACCAAAACTTATTTCAGACATTTTTACCTAATACAGAAGTTAACTGTTTTCTAATCCTGACTGCCTCAGACAAAAACTTGGCATCAACCAAGGTCACACTGGAATTCCTATCTTCTGATAAGAATTTGACATAAAATTAGGCCAACTGCCCCAGTAGATTAGCCAATGATAGATGAATCACATATGATGGAACCTGCTTGGAGACTCCATGGGACAAAAGAATGTGCTTAATGGATTCTACTTCCTGCTTATTGCAGGGACATAATCTTGCAATGCAGGGAACATTAGCAAATCTATTTTGGAGCATTTCAGAGAGAAAAACATTAAATCTTGCCTTGTAAAAAGTCTACAATAATTAACAACAATTCCTTAAATACTCAGCTAGGTGAGAAGTCCCAACATATTCTATACTCAATGAGCTTGGTGAGCCTACACAGTGATAGCTCTGTGATTCCACTTTAACTGCTATGGTAGCGTTCTTTGGCATCTGGCATTCTCAGTGTAGAGTGGACTATTTGGGAAGCTCAGTTAGAAAAATCTAGCATCTTAGCAAAATGCAAACCCTAGGATTCCATAGGATTTTGTCATGACAGTTAAAGTAGAATCAGTGTGCTATGATTCTGCAGTGTGAAATAGGCCTCCATCTTTAATGCTGGTGTTCCATGCCTGATCAATTAGAGGTATTCAGGGAAGCATCTGGAATGAGGGAAGAATGGAGACTACAGGATGAGGTTTGGATAGCAGAGCCATAGGATGGAAACTGGGGGATGAGATGTATCACATCCTCCAGACAGAAGGAGCTGTCAGCAGAATGAGAAGACACCCTGCAGGATATGTGATAAATGAAGGAGGAAAGTGTCCTTTTATAGAAAGATAGAGGAAAAGCACCACTGAAAAGAGGATGTGGATTTCATATAAAATGGACAGGGAGATGCAAATCTCAGAACAATGACTATATCTTGGGGGACAATTCTCACCATAGAGGGGAAAACTCTAACTAGCCAGTGGGCCTATATATCTCAGTCATCTGTCCAGCTGCAAACAAAATGGGCATCTTTAAGATACCTGATCTACATTCGCTTTAGGCAATAGGGACATTTTAAAAGCATTTATTCTTCCTAATAGGGATAAATTCATATTTGTCCATTTTTCCATTTTGCTTTGAATCTCCTTCCGTGTCTTCTCATAATTGTTCTCAAATAATTCTCGATTTTTATTTGTAATATTTATTCCTAAATATTTTATTCTCTTTACTATTTGATATATTGATCTTTTCCAAATTTTCTTGTTCTTTTTTTGGTATATTTAATGTCATCATCTTTGTTGTTTCTTTATTTATCTTATATCCTGCTATTTGTCCATATTTTTGCAAGATTTCCTTCAACCTCTGTATTGAATCTTGTAGTTCCTCAAGAAATATTGTTACATCATCTGCAAAGGCTTTGTACTTTATCTCCTTCCTCTTTGTTTTTAATCCTTTTAATCTTCATTTATTGCTAGCAGTAATACCTCTAAAACTACTATAAATAATAATGGTGATAACGGACATCCCTGCCATACCCCTTCTTTATTTCAAGGCTTTGTGTTTTGTCTCCATTTATTATTAACTTCGCTGATTGATCCCAATATATCTTCTCCAACCAATTGCAAAATACTTCTCCCAGGCCATATTCTCTTAAGGTGAAATGCATAAAATTCCAGGACACATTGTCAAATGCTTTTTCAGCATCCAATGAGATGATAGCTATCTTCTTCCCGGGCTTTTTATCATAATATTCAATTGTATTTAATAAAGTTCTAATATTGTTCTTCATTTGTCTGCCTGGGAGAAAACTGGTTTGTCCTTCCTATATTTTATCTTGTATTGCATGTCTGACTCGCTTGGCCAATATCATTGCCCATATTTTATAGTCTACATTCAACAAAGAGATTGGCCTATAGTTCTTTATTTCCCTCTTATCTCTGTCTTCTTTAGGTATTACCACTATATTTGATTCTCCCCATGACTGTGGTTTCCCTTCCTTCTCAATTTCAGGTAAAGTTGCCTGATATGGAAATATTATTTCTTTTATAAATCTTTTATAGTACAATGTCGTAAATCCGTCAGGTCCTGGTGCCTTATCCATTTTCAGCTCTTTTATTGCCTCTTCTATTTCAACTGCTGTTATTTTTTTTATTTTAATTGTTCCTGTTTCTTTGGCGATATTTTTGAAATTTTTATAGTTTTTACAAATTCCTTCCATTTTTCTTCTATTCTATATTGAGGATTTTTTTTCCTGGAATAGTTTTTCAAAGTATTCTTTAAATTTCTGTTTTATTTTCTCTTGCTGTGTAATTTTCTTCTTCCCATTCTTCAGTTCAGCTATTATGTTTCTTTCTCTCTTCTTCTTTAACCTGTACACAAGCCAATTCCCAATCTTGTTTACCTGCTCAAACTGGGTTACTTTTAATTGTTTCATCTTCTTCTCTGTTTCTTCTTGTAAATTCATCCTTACCTTTTGTTGTATTATCTTTATTTCCACTTGTATTGATTTTTCCTCTGGATTTTCCCTACATTCTTTTTCTTGAAGTTTTGTTATCAATTCTTGATATTCCTGTCACTTTTTCTTGTTTTGAATTTGTCTTTTTTGAATGAAGAAACCTCTCATCACTGCTTTGGATGCATCCCAAATGGTCTTCATTTTCATACCCTCCTTTACATTTTCCATGAAGTAGTTTTTCAATGTTTCTTTCGCCTGTTGTATCACCTCTTCATCATTTAATAGATTATCATTCAATCTCCATTGAAATTGTTTTGTGGTTTCTTGTATTTGCATCCAACCTCTTTTTAAAAGCTTCCAAAGAAGGAAACTTCACCACACTCCCAGACAGCTCATTCCACTGCTGACCTGTTTTTACAATCAGGAAGTTCTTCCTAAAGTTTAGATGGAATCTCTTTTCCTGAAGTTTGAAGTCATTGCTCCATGTCCTAGTCTTGAAGCAGCAGAAAACAGGCTTGCTCCATCCTCCATATGACATCTCTTCAAATATTTAAGCATGGCTATCATGGCACCTCTTAACCTTCTCTTCTCCAGGCTAAACATACCTAGTCCTGAAGCCTCTTCTCATATGGCATGGTTTCCAGGCTTTCTACCATTTTGGTTGCCCTTCTCTGGACTTGTTCCAGCTTGTCAATACCTTTGCTGCATTGTCGTACCCAGAACTGGACACAGTATTCCAGGTGGGGGTCTGACCAAAGCAGAATGGAATGCTATTTTGGCTTTCCTTGACTTTGACGCTATACTCCTGTTGATGCCTTTATGTCATATTTTACATATATTTAACAATTTATATCATGCTTTACAAAGTTGTGTGACACATGCTCAAGAAAGTTTCTGTCTGTTTCTCTGTTCTATTACAAACCTGTTTTGTTCTACTTTTTATATTTGAGGAGTTCTCAGCTTTGTTAAACAGATGCCAACAGAACAGTGCAGAACCCTAAATTGTTTATCTAAATTTCTCTTTCTGGCTTCCTACTATACTGGAAGCATTTGTTAAGTATATATTGAAAATAAATATATGATAACTTCAAAACAAGGTCTATAGTATTTACAGCACTTTGTAAAATCATGACTATATATAAAAAATCAATCTATGGTTCATTATTAATATTTCATGCTTTTGTGCCATAACTTTTTCCTGTAATGGGAGAATTCTTTCTTTTGAATACATGAGCCATTTAGAATAAAATATAAATATTAAAAAATACATAATTTAGCATAGCCTGTAGGTGCCTTGCTTTTGTACAGTAAGGTTTGCTCTGAAAAAAAGTTATTATTTCTTTTCCACTTTCATCGCTGCATGTGACCTGCTATAATATGAATGAATCGGGCTAACATATAAAATGGTTGAGAAATGGCAAATTCAGTCTGAGCACATAGAAACATAGATCAGTATGATGTTTCATAAATCTGTTTGGGGCCCAAGCATCATATTAAAACAAGTATGGTTTAAAAGGGTAAAAAGCAGTGTAAATTTTTAAAACAACATCTGTTCTGAAAGTCCGTCAGATAATGATGATGATGATTTAGAAAGTCTTCACTTGCCATGGGAAACACAGCAAGGAGGGGGATCCGTTCTAATCCCCCTAACAGGGAAGTTCCAGAGCAAAGAGGCATATGCTGAGAAGTAGGGGTGGGCCAACCGAATCCTTGAATCCTCGAACCTTGGCAGGGATTCGAGATTAGGAATTCAAATCCCTGTGCCAAAATAGTTAAACCGAATCTTTTAAATCTGCCACCCAAACAGCTTATTGGAGACTGGGACGCCTGAAATCTTGGGAGACTAGACACACAAGGGGAGATGGCAAGTAGATGAATTTTCCCCTTGGAGTAATAACGGCCTTTGCTAACAATTTCACAAATTACATCTAGGGTTGTATTCTAAGATATTTATATTGAACATTTCATATTTAAGTTCAGCACTTGACTGGAAGCTACAAGCTTGAGATTTCGAGGACAGCTGAAATATTCCTTTGCAGAGCTCCCTTGCAAAGCTCTTTCAGACACAATTCTGGGGTTTCTAGTTTTACAAGATGTCACAGCCTTCTCTGCCAAAGTGTACTGGTGCATCATCAAACTACAAACCCCACAATGTCAGAAGTTACTATGCAAAGAAAAGCCAGTTTTGATCTGGATTATCTCTCTACAGTAGTATGTGGCCCTGTTTACACAGGCAGGAAAATGTGGATTAATCCACATTTTTCTGCCTGTGTACAAAGGGCCTTCATGACATTTTCAGTCTGGGGAGATCCTGAGGCAAAACTATGGCAATTGTCCTGGCCAGATTTCTTCAGAGGGAGGTTTGCCTTTGCCTAGGCTTTTGCTAAGGCTGAGAGAGTGTGTCTTGCCCAAGATTATCCTTCTTTCCCATGCTTTCTAAACCCTTTTTTTTTTTTTTAAAAAAAAAGGGATTCAAAAGATTAGAGATTCATGGATTCCCAGAACCTTCCAGGGATTTAGATCCGGATTCGGATTTGGAAAATTCTGGATTCATCTCATCCCTAATGAGAAAGCACTATATTTGCCTCCACCAGCCATACCTATGATCTGTACTATAACTTATTGTTATCTACTCTTATAGCATGTTGTAGGTATGATTTACTTGGTTTAGGAAAACAAGGGTGGTGGGGCTTTTGAGTTGACTGCAGGAACAATATGAGAGAAATGGTTATTAGCTGGATTAATGCCCATGGGAATAAAGTGGACACACTGTTGTTCCCACAGACTAAAGAAAGAAGAAAATTTGTTAGCACTGCAAGAGATGTTGCAAGTATCAGTTTTTCCATTTCCCATCTCAGTTGTTCCTTACATTTTGTTCAGGTCACAGGACTATTATCCTAAGCATGCTTAGCTTAGAAGAAAGTTCAATTTATATCAGTTTCTTCTTCTTCATCTTCTTGTGGATGTTGTCTTGGATCTGCTTATGCAGAAGCATTTAATTTAAAAGCATCTTGTAGTTTTATTGCAATTCACTGTAGTAAGTTATTCACATAAAATTTTTTCCCACTCGGTGCAGTGCCTAATTGGATCTTTCATTGATTACAATTGTTCTTTGACCTTATTGTATTGTTAAGCAGGCTCTAGATGCTAAGTGGTGAAGCATTCAATGTTTTCTGACAATTATTTAGTGATCCAAGATAGCATGCACATATTAATAATAATATTTAGGGCTCTTTTTTATATAAAGGATGAGTGGCCACCATCTTGCAGTCTGAAAAACAATAACTAACTGCCAATTATTTGCCCTCTATCATGTTTTGTTCCATATCTTTATACTTCATTCACTTACTAATAAAAGAGGAGAAATGACCACTGTTAGAAGAAGTGGGGGGAATGATTATCAATTTCATTGCAATTTATTCCTGAAACAAAATGTTTTTATGACATTGTAGCTGTAGTAGCTTTTTGTAGGAAAAAAAAGTCAAGGAACTTTCTAGTACCTGAAAGACCACTCACTTTATTATTTAGAGCTTGGAAATTTTACTTTGTAGGGCAAATCTCAGAATATCCCAGATAGTGGCCATCCTGAATAGGGAATTCTGGGAGTAGTAACCCAAAATGATAACCTTCCACACTTTAGTATTAGGATATAAATGTTTATGGACTAGAACCCACTTTATCATATCTTGGGGTTCTAATCCACAAGACTGTTTTTATTTATTGTATTAGGAAGAGATGCAGAGCTCTGAACATTTTCATTGCCTTTATAAGAATCCACCTGGTTTTGGACATTGTGAAAATATGAACAAGAGAAATATCTATATAATGTGAAAGCTCTCCTTCTCAAACTTCTCTGATTCATTGGGAGAGGTCTTATTGTAAGCTGCTTCCACTCCTTTTTCTTATAAGTAATCTGTTGCAAATGTCTCTGTGGCAGTTAGCTTCATATTCTATTTGCTTATGATTTCAAAATCCTTTCCTTTCTTCTTCTCCAATATTTTAACAAGTTATTCTCACAGTTTTTCTGCAGTGAAAAAAAAAACTGCTTTATTCTTGATGATATCCTTATTTTTGCTGTTTTATCAAATTATTTTCCACCCAACTGGCAAATGTCCTTGAGGAAGTTTCCAAACTTAATAACAAAAAAAGTCAATGAAATCACAGCCAAAACAAACAAGTTAGCTAATTCAGGCCATTTCCACATGGGTTTTTTTAAACGGGGCAGAGCATCCTCCAGGGAGGACATCTGCACCTGTGACTGGATTGGGTCGGACCTACTGAACGTAGATCCACAGTCCAGCCCACTCCCTAATGACTCCAAGTGGTCATCCAGCGTGCTTTTGAAAGACCGCTAAAAACAGGTCTCTCAAAAGCACAGAGCGCACCACTGCAAGCCTGCTCCCTTATGCAGATTTGCAGGCTCGCATTGGTGCAAGCCTGCGATCTGCCGGGGGCGGGCTTTAGGCTGGCGAGCTTCAGCAGTTGGTCGAGACCCTTGACCAACCGGAAGCTGCCATTTTCATCCCCGGAGCAGTGCTACAGAGAAGCGTGGACTGGACCGGGGAGCCCAAAAGTCTGGTGAGTAGCGTCACGGGGCAATTCCCTCACCCCTTGCAGAAATGGCCTGTATCAAAGTCTTAAAATATCAGGATACTGAATGGCGGGGGGGGGGAACCCTTAATAACAGGAACAAGAAATCAGATAAATGATTGCTGGAAGATATTGCTGTTAGTCTGGCATCTGGCTATATCTAGTGAGAATAGCAGTCCCTTGGGATGGCACTTCACTTGTGGTACTGTGAAGGACCATGCTGAGAAGGCTCTTTCCTGTTCATCTCCCATTGCTCTCATTGTGGGTGGCAGCACCCAGAGAAACTCATTCAAAGATGCTCTTAATTACCAGGCAGAAAATCAGAAGCAAAAATGGATTTTCAGGCAAACTGCTCCTAAGCCAGTTAGTAGTTTGAATGTCATCCCTAACACTTTCAACTGAGACTCAGACACACACTGGTCCCAAGGAACTGGTGACCTTGATGCAGCACTGGAACGATGTGTTCAGAATGACAAATTCCAGTGAGCAACTTCACTGCTCTATGCTGCACTAATGGAACTTTCCATATCATCGTGCAAGGTTTTGCTGTTGTTGTGTGTCTTCAAGTTGTTTCTGACTTATGGGAACCCTAGGGAGACCCTATCATGGATGTTTCTGGAGCTGAGAGTGTATGATGCATCCTAATGGCTTTCCATGGTAGAGCAGGGAACTGAGAATGAGTGAAACTTCATTCATTCAGTCTTCCACTTGAAAACTGAAGTGGTACAGTCCATTCATTTAAGAATGAAAATGGTATTTTTTGGTCAGAGAATGCCCTGTGCACACTGCTCCTTTACCTCAATCAGAAGGCTCCTAGCAGTGCGCTTTCATCTGAATTCTGCATTTTTGCCAGACTTTCCATTAGGGAATGAAAGTGTTTTCCTTTCACCCAAATGCATTCTTTCTCTCTCTCTCTCACACACACACACTTATACACAAAGAGAGTCCTTGCACTCAAGACATCCTAGAACCAATGCTGGACATGAAAGGAGATGATTTTCATGTGGTATTTCAACAAAAGCAAGAGAAAGAAGACAAGAGGGAAAAAAAAGTCTTCTGCCAAAGGGAAGATTGCGAAGGAAAGAAAAAGAATGCCTTTAGAGAAGAAGTCAAATGGTGCTAACTATGGCTCATATCCAATAGAAAAGAAAGAAGCCACAATGACCTAATGAGGGTCACAGACCTAACAGATGGCTGTGAGAGGAGCCAAGTTCTCGTTGGCATGTTGGGAGCTTGCTGGGCTGACTAACCCAGCTGGGTCTTTAAAAGGCAGGGTCAGAAGGAATGAGATACCACTGGTGCTGGATACTAGGCTTTCTGGTGAACAGGAAAGCAACTCCTAAGCATTGTGCGGATGCAGGGACTTTAAAAAAATCGAATACAATTCAGAGCAATCAGCAGTTACATTCCTATAGTTAGCAGTTACATTTCTATACTGCTTATCAGTGCGAAGCACTGTCTAAATGGCTTACAATGTATTTTAGCTAATTGTCCCCAACAAGCTGGGTACTCATTTTACTGATCTACGGAAGGATGGAAGGCTGAGTCAACCTGGAGTCCTGCAGGATCGAATTCAAAGCATTGTGGCTGCAGTATCAGCATTTAACCACTGCACCACCAGGGCTAATCACACAAACACTTTCAGTGCTATTGCAGTGCAGACTGAGTTGAGGACTATATTCTGGGCTGCCAAGACATCTTGAGAGCTTGTCTCAGCTACAGCAGTTCTGGAGAATCTATCTGGTGCATATGATGAGATGAGTGTTTTCCCGCCTGGAAAAGAATGAGTGAATATCTGGAATTTCAACATCCATCAGGATTCAGAAAATCAAAATTTACCATCCCCACTGGAAGGGTCAGTTACTTGGCAGTTACTTTGCTATCTGAACCAGAAAAGAGTGAGTCTATCATTTCCAATTCATGTCAGTTTCACATGTCTTTACTCATCATTTCCTTCTGTCTGGTTGCAGTATTAAATCTATAAACTTCAAATGGTGGACCCCAAAGGAGTGATAAATTTGTCCCCCTCAGCATGCACTCATACACACACAGTGCTGCAAGCAGGGGAATGCAAAACTGAATTTCTGGAGAATTCTGGATAACTTTGTTGGTGGTTTCCATTGCTGCCTTACCTAATGGCCTGTTAGGAGGATGTTCCCCTCAGAGCAAGACATTGAGTAGAGGAAGGAAGCACAGAGAAGCATGCGGAATGAGACAAAGGGTGGCACCAAATGGAAGCAGTGGCAGTAGAATGATACGTATCATTTGGCCTCTGTACATTTTGCATCACCTGAGGCGTGGTCAAAGGTGCTGAACATTGACTTCCTGTCTGTAGCCAGACACCCATAATGTGTCCAAGATGTCATACACATGGTTTCACAGCACTTAAGGGCCAGTTTGCAGTAGGTAGTAGTACCCCCCCAAGTGTGAGTGAGAACACCTTATAGTCAAGATCCTATGAAAACTCCATGTACTCTCAGAATGTTTGCATGCTTGCCACAGAAGCAGGTGTGAATAATCCCTGATAATTTATCTGAGTGATCTAATGATCTCTGATTGTAAAAACAAACAAAAAAAAAACATAAAAGAGATAAATGAAAAGATACATGACACAAGGAGAATCTGAAGAATGAGGAGGTATAGGATTAATCCAAGGTCAAATGAGATTTCTTGTGAAGCCAAGGATTAAATCTAATGTTTTCCATTTCAGAGCTTGATCTGTAACATCTAGTTTTCATTCCGTACTCAGTGAACTAAGAAAACCAAAGCAAAATAATTAAGAAAGCTGCAGAATTGTACAACTTTCCAGCTTTGAAGATTACCTTGAGGTGAACATAAGGACTTCGTATTTGGAATTCTCCATTTGTTGCTCATACCAGAAAAGGATTTATATATTAATCAATTAATCACTGCTGAAGTTTTAATCAAGCTCCAAGGCTGGTAATCAATGGGCCACCCAATGGAACACAAAGACATTTGCCACACTGACCGCTTGCCCTCCTGAATCTTAATTAGCAATTATCTTTTCTTCATGGTCCCTGTGACCCTGCACATTTTTGCTCTCAAATAAATATATCCAAGTAATAATTTCACCTTTTGCCTCTGCCATTTGGCATTATTCAGAGTTTTCATTAAATTCCCCAGCCTCCACAGAACTTGCAAGACAAGGAAATCTTTAGTTAACGCTGCAATTACTGTAATGAGAAGATATAATGAAGTTACCCTACAGGCAATGTCAGATGCAACACAAAAACATCTTGGCTTGTTTTCTCCCTCTCTGTCTTTCCTTCTGGATACAAACCAAATACAAATGCCGATATCTTCCACGCTGCTGTTCGTGTTTCCAATAATAAAATCAATAATGCCATATGGAACTGTGCAATGCAAAATGCCATTAAAAAAAAGGCAAGTGCAATTCTCCAGTCTTACACAAAGCATGGTATATTATATGGAAAGTGATTTAAACATTTATGAGCTTGGAATACTGAGGACTGTAGTTTTCAATGATTAAAAACTACAGAAATCAGCATCACAAAGTTGTATGAATTCAATAAAAACTTGCAGCAGAATTAAACCATATATACTAGCCATGAAAACTGGCTAAGCTCAGGAAAGTAATTTTCTGCAGTGCAACTGCCAGGATCATCCAGCAAGCATAACCAATGGCTATCCTGGAGGGAGATACTGGGAGCTATGTTGTAAAAAACAAGCTTTCCCAGGTTCTGATGATGATACATTGCATGCCACCAAAAAGACATGAAATATGTCAGGCCTCATGGGGATGGCAACTGAAGACCAGGGCACCAGCACTAAAAGCCTAAACTTCAGATGGTATGGGGCCTGGAGGATGGTCTATAGTGATAGTTATAATGTCAGACAGAAAACAGCACCCACCCCACATCTGTAGGCTATTACCACATCATATGTCCCACACTCTGTAGGATGTGCTCTTTTCATAATTGGACATATTTCATGGTGGGAACACATGTTTGAAAGTGTGCTGGCTGTAAGCATATGCCAGGTCAGGATGATCTCAAACATGACCAGGTCATAAGTTCAGAGAGGATTAGGCAGGAAAGACTGATGCTGATTGGCTTGGAATAATTATTTCAAAAACTGTAAGTTGTGAAAATCCTGAAAACAATAGCAGGCAAAACTGCCCAGATGAAGCAATCAAATATTCTACTGTGAGCATCTCCTACAGAAATCTTCCCTATTTACACTACCTGACCAAAACAGTACAAGAATGTCGGCACTCCCATCAATATTTTATCACCTAGAGTTAAGACAATCAGCCCATTTCAGACTCCTTTGCCAACCCTGTGAAAAAGCCATTACCGCTTTGTCCACACATCCTCCTTCAGGGCAGGAAAAAGGGTATAAAACCCCCAGCTCCAACCCCAGTAAATTGTAGTACTTGGATGTAATACATGGTGTCCAGACTTCTGTTCATTCTTGCTATGCTCAAATGCTCTGTGTGAGCCAGTCTGCTTTGACCTTCTGTTTCAGGATTGGTAATTATGACCTTTCCACCCAATCTCTCTCCATCCAATCTTTCTTGCTTCACTTTCCAATATCCTTGCATGGTTCCTAAGGAATGTCTGATTTCTTGTGTGTTTGTTAATTCCCAATAAAATACTCTGTTTATCTTTTAATTGGAGTGCTTTCTACAGTTGGTACTGGTATAATTGAAAAGATCCTGCTGTGACTCTTCTCTCACAGGACTCCTTTGAGCTGTAATTCCCCCTGTTTCTAAGGAGACACTGACATTGTGTGTGGACCACAAAGTCTTCCACCTTTTAGGGTAACAAGGCCATAGGTACACCTCTATAAAGCCAAGTGTTCTCTTGCCATCTAAATCAGGCATCGTTTTTCCTTTCCCCTGTCTTAATTGAGGGATTGAAGGTGTGTTGCCCTTTGTCTGTCAATCTACATTTAGCTGGAGTTCCTTCTTATTTACTGTTTTGCTTATCTGAGCTCTCAAAGTTGTAAACAGTAGTGTGTTCCCTTGAAAACACCTTGAGAGAAGGTGGCCTGTTGCCATGAACTCACTGGTATCCTGTGCCCAGACAAACTGCTTGCTTGGCTAGATACTTTGAATGTGAGAAGGAGATCTTGCAAGGTATGCAGCCATTGTGGGATCTCACAGAGGATGTAGTCTCACGAGACTGGGTAGTCTTGCTGGAAGGCCTCTTCTCACAAGATATGAGCAGGCTATTATATATTGGCTTGCTCTAGGCCGAGTCTGTATTGGCTGCTGGCTTTCCACATACCACTTCAATTCTATTATCTCTCGATTATTGCTAATCACCCACAAAGGCCAGGAAGAAATTTTTCCTTGTCATTGTGGCATGTTTTTACCTTCCTTGGGAGCTACTCATGGGGGAATAAGGACAGGTGAGATAATGTTAGGCTATATCTGTATAAATATTACCAAAATAAGATTGGACAGTATTCTAGATGTTATATCTTATGTCACAACTGGGAGTGAGTGAAGGGAGGCCTCTAAAAGGTTTAGGCATATGGGCATGTTTGGGAATGATCTTGGGAGATGGCGTAAGTTCTTGGGGCCAGTCCCTTTCCCCTATAATTGGGAAATAGATGGGTTGGGATCAAGCACGGGGCAGGATGATCCACCAGAAGTAGGGAATCTGTAAGGACGGCTGGACCAGCTCTACAGGCACAGGTTTCCCGTCCTCACCTTCAGACTGTGTAATGTTACGCAAATAAAATTTTGGCCAATTTTAATCTCATGAGGGTGTGTCACTCTTATATTGACACAGTTGTCCAGTAAGCCAAGCAACATCAACATTCTCCTTTAAAATTTCCTATGCTTTGGAATTTCAGGAAATTGATATGACAAGAGAATAAAGCAGGCTTTACTATCTAACTAATATTTACTAAAGTAAAAAAATTTGCTTTTACAGTGACACACTCCTCAAGGAGAACCATCAGGTCACATACACTTTACATTGTCTAGGCACGATCTTAAGTAGGTTACACAGGCATATTCTTATTTAGGTCTATTCTGATATAAACATAAATATTTCTATGACCTTATATAATTTGCCACTATCTATTTTAAGGTGGGTTTCAGGGTTGTGCCTAATACCTTCTTATCTGCTTATCTGCTTCTTATCTTATCATCAGCAAGCAAGGGAGAATAGCTTCACTGTGTCTTGAAAGAGTTCAGTTTAAAAACAACAACAACAATATCTTTCGATATAACTATATACCATTAAGTTTGATTAAGGCACCACTAAAGAGATGCATTGCACCTTCATGTATGCATTTTCACTTTTTTGTCTAAAAAAACTGGGTTACTTTTGTTTATACAAATGCTATTTCTGCTTATGGTTTATCACAGCAAGGGGAGGTATGTGTTTTGTGTGGGGAGAGGGTACAAAGTAAAGAAAGGCAGTCTGAGGAAGGCTTGCTTGGGCTAGCCCGGGACACTGACAAACTGGGCTTGCTTTCTTTTCTCCCCTATTTGAAGTAGCAATACCCCTTTTAATTTTATTATCATACCCAGGATCCTTCCCCTGACTTAATCACAACCCTAGTTTCCTTAAAACCCACAACCTTTGTGGATTAAGGGCAAAGCATATTAATGGTTACTCCAAAGCGTCGTGGATAACCTGTGGTAGCATATTATTAAAAATAAAACTGAAGAAAAAATTCTATGGAGGGTGTACTCATAGAAAAATAGAATGAAATCTTTATTAGGATAACAAACTAGGAAAAAGGTAATGTAGATTGAAGGATATTCAGCCAAAATAACAAAATCTTAAAGATATTAAACAGATTAAAATACCACAATGTTCCCTGAACACTACTTTCATCCATACCCTTTCGGCTGTCCCAGCACAAAGGTCTGTTTCCCCCACTCAGGGTCCCGCTCTCTGACCCTTTCAGAGGTGGCTTGGTTACTTCTCTGCCCCCACTCTAGGCCACAGAGAAGTTAACCCTCTCCCAGAAAACCCTCTCTTGGTTTACTAGATGCTCTGACTTAGGCCCTTTCCGCATGATGTCGCTGTCTCACTTCTGCCACAGGATGGCAGTGATCAGCAGGTCGCACTTCTGCATGACGTCATCGCCATCCTGCTGCCAAATGGAAAAAATCAATTTTACGTCTGCAATTGTGTGGTGCTCCTGTCACTTCTGGCCATGCGGAAGCTATGGAAGCGCATTGGCGACGCTTCCCTATGTAGTGCAGCAACGGAAAAAGCCTGGCTGCGCTGTGGAAGGAAGACATGGCGCCATTGCGTTCTCTTCCACATGGATCAAGCGGGTGAAGCAGGGAGCGTTGCTGACACACTCCCTTCTGGACCCAGGACTGCAACGAGGCGATGTGGAAAAGCGTCATCATGCGGAAATAGCCGTAGAGTTCTCTCTATGAATCTCACTGAAGGAACCCACTCCCTCTGTCTGATTATATCACCCTCTGTTACTAGGTCTGCTCTGCTAGCCACTCTCCCAGGCTCTGTCACAGGCATTATGCTCAAACAAGTGTGATACAAACTGTCCTTAAACAGAAATAACACTTTTTACCCTGTAAGTTCACCAATGTGCAAATATTTTAACCTTTATCACTTTTTATGTTTAATCAGCAGGGACTAAAATTAGCAAATTATAACAGCTGTTCTATTGCACATCTTCCATTCTTTTCCATTTTATATCAGGTCACAGTATTACTTCATAGAACACAGTCTGTCACATCTTGCTAATTTCATTGCGTGTTTATGCAGATAACCTGCAACTTTCAGGAACTGGTCTTCATTTAATTTGCAATGAGTACATTCTTATGGAAGAGTTGCAACTAGGCAATGTAACCTCACTTTTCAATCAATTATGGAAATTTACTTTCTATTAAGGCAAAACAGGATTTTTTTTTATATATTTTTTTATTAACACATCGATTTTAGATCCATAAAACAACACCTAAGGGGATACATAACACTAGACAGGCAACACTAACAGAAAGTAACCTAATATAAAAATACAAAAGCTAAAACTAAGCCAACATAAAAATGGGGCTAAGAAGATATACACATGACTTCTAGGCCCCCTGCACAGCTGGTGGTTATAAAATATAATAGATATACTTTCTCAATATTGTAAGATTCATATATAATCCTGCCATTAATTACAAGCTACCTAAAATTAAAAATTTCCTCCAATGATCTCTCAAATATGCAATCAATATGTCCCAATCAGTCTTAAATCTGCCCAGTGATCCTTCTTTAATTAAGACAGTCAATTTATCCATCAGGTTCAGCAATTTCATCATTCAGTCTTCTTGCAATGGTAAAGCTGAATCTTATTATTTATGTTATTTCTTTATATCCAATGAGGAATTTTGGTTATGGTCCTGGCTGCATTTATCTGAAAGGAGATGGACTGAATAGAGTAGTTCTTACTTCTGAGTAAACATGTGTAGGTTTTTTCCCCCTCAGAAAGGTAGTTGTGTTAATCTGTTTTAGGAAAACCCACAACGAATCTTATGGCACATTAAGGACATGTTTTTGAAGGGCATAAGCTTGTGTGGCCCACCAATGGCACCTTCTTCCCACGGTGGTGGGATTACATGTTCCTGTGATGGCAGCAGTGCTGCTGGTAGAGTGTTCCATGTCAGACAGGCTTTTGCCAAGAAGCCAGACTAGATGTGCCAAATAACTACTCGTCAGCAGCAGTAGTGGGCAGGGATGCTAATGGAGGATCTCTCAGAGATAACAACAGTGGTACGATACCTAACATTTGTTGATATTTTGTGGAATAAGGCATAGTCAATCCATTTCCAATATCTTTTACCACAAAAACACTATGATGAGACAATCGAAATGAAACAAGAAATAGTGCTGGAAGATAAAACTTCCAGGTAGGGTGGCACTCAGTGAGCTACTGGAGTACCACAGAGGACAACTATGAATAGTGCCATGGCTAATGGCACAACTGAACTCAAGGTGAAAGGACATTCAACTGTTAGTGTGTTCAGATATGAAAGGAAAGTCTGAAGCTGTGCAAAACATGTCATAAAAATATGGAACATGAGAAACCTGAATCAGGAGAATCTAGGTATTGTAAAACAAGAAATGGAACATATAAACATTGCAATACTTGGGGTGAGTGAGCAAAAGTGGACAGCAATAGGATATTATGAGTCACATAATTACACAGTGTACTTGTCATGAACTGAATTCACACACACAAATACAACAGTGCTTAAACACTATTTATTAGGAGCATGATACTTTGTACAGGACTTCAGTGAGTGGATTGGAGGCAATTAGCAAGATTCAAAACATAAAATACAAAGAGTACATCTTCCCACCCACAAGAGACCTTGGAGTCTTGGTGCAGCCTGGCTAAGCTTATCGGTGCATTCCTAGCTTTTGTTTATCTAATGGTCTCTGGTTCTCATACCTTGTTACAAGCAAGCTGCTACTTAACTCCTACTACATATCCCATTACTAAAATATGGAGGGCTACCTGACATCCTGCCCATCCTGAAAAAAAAAGAAACAACAAGTGAAACAGGATTTAGGAAAATGAATCAGCATAGCAAATAATGACTAGAGAAAATGGGGAAGGTTGGGTATTTTGAAAGAGAAAGGGAAAAGGGGGAGGCAATAACTGAAATGGACTTATGAAAGCATTAGCTACACAGGGAGCGGTGACAATGCTGATGAAGGAACAGCAGCACGTGTAGTCGGGTCACTCTCCAAAGAAGAATTTGAAGGAGCTGGTTTCAGTAAGCTGAAATGAAAAACAGGGTGAACAAGTTTGTAAGTGTCAGGTAAAGAAAGTTCAAAAGTGACATCATTAATGGCCCGTTTGACTGGGAAAGGATCAAGGTATTTGGGGGAGAGTTTTTTGGAGGGGCCATCAGTGGCAATGTTCTTGGAGGAGAGGTAGACAAGATCACCGGGCTTGTAAGTAGGATTGGGGTGACGTTTTCTGTCTGCAAAGTGTTTGTGAGAAGCTTTGGAAGACTTAGGAGCAGAGCGCAAAGAAGTCCAAGTAGATGATATTTTTTTAGTCTAAGATGCAAGAGAGGGAGGTTGAGTTGTAGAGATGGTGTCAGGGAGTGCTGGAAATGGCTTCGGGTCACTGCCAGAGACAATCTCAAACAGAGTTTTGCCAGTGGAGGAGCGTAGAACTGAATTGTAAGCAAATTCAGCAAAAGGCAGAAGGGAGGCCCAGTTGTTTTGGTTGGAATTGACAAAGCAGTGTAGGTATTGTTCAAGGGTTTGATTTGTGCATTTGGTTTGTTCATCAGTTTGGGTATGATAGGAGCAGCTGAGTTTTTGAGAAATGCTGAGGGATTTAAGGAGTGAAGTCCAGAATTTGGAGGTGAATATGGGTTCTGTATCTGAGATGATGGTGGATGGGAGTCCATGGAGTTTCCAAACATTATTGATGAAAAGATTGGCCAGTTTCTCAGTGGTGGGTACTTTTTTAAGGAAAATGATGTGAGATCATTTAAAGAAATGATCAGTGACGACCCAAATGGTATGGAAACCGTGAGAATTGGGTAAACCAACAATGAAGTCCCATGAAATAGTATCCCAAGGTGAGGAGGGAGCAGGAAGCGGTTGGAGAAGTCCATGTAGTTTAGATGTAGATGATTTGCAGGTGTTGCAAACAGGACAGTTTTTTATGTATTCTTGGACGTGTTTGGTGAGACCTGGCCAGTTAAAAAGCTTCCTGATTGAATGTAGAGTTTTAAGGAAACCAAAATGTCCAGCAGGTTTGGGGTTGTGATATCTTTTCACAATTTCAGTTCAGCAAGTTAGGGGGACGTATATCTTAGTTCCAATGAAAGCCAAGTCATTGAACCAGGCAACTGAGTCTTTGTGTGTTTGTAGCCAGGTGTCTGTTGGATAGGCAGATTTCAGAGAGTGCTGGAAAGCAGTGTCAAGCAGCGTTGAAGCTGATGCATGGCTCATTGTTGCGCTCATGTAGTAACTTGTAATCCAAAAGAGTCTAGAGAAAAAAGAGTATTTTCTTTAGTAGGAGTAAAGAAGGAGGGCGGTTTGTGGCAAGGCAGTCTGGAGAGTGGATCCACCAGAGTATTTGCTTCCAGGTAAGAAAATAATTCTGAATCTAAAGCGTTGGAAAAATTCAGCCCAATGGGCTTGTTTAGGGGTCAATTTCTTGGCGGTTTTTAGTGATTCAAGATTACGATGGTCTGTCCATATTTGAAAAGGAATTTTAGTACCTTCAAGGAAGTGGTGCCATGTGGAGAGTGCGAAATGGATGGCCATGGCTTCTTTTTCTTAGATTGGCCAGTTGCGTTGCGAGGCAGAGAATTTTTTGGAGATGAAGGCACATGGTTTGAGGTAGCCATCTGTGTCATGTTGTAGGAGAACAGCTTCCATGGCGAATTCAGAGGCATCAGTTTGAATTATAAATTCTTTGTTAGTGTCGAGGAATAACAGTAGCGGCTCGGAGGTAAATTTTTTCTTGAGGGCATCAAAGGCATTTTTCAGTCCAGAGGATGTGGTTGCATCGGTTAGTTTGGCCACCGGGTGCTTTTTTTAACAGGTTGGTGAAAGGGAGTGCAATTGTGGCAAAGCCTTCTATGAAGTTATGGTAAAAGTTTGCAAAACCAAGCAATTGTTGTAGTTGCTTTCTAGTTCTGGGGGTAGGCCAGTGCAAGATTGTAGAAATTTTGGAGGGATCCATGTTTAGGGTATTATTACAAACTCAATACCCTAAATAGTCAAAAGTTTGAGCATGGAACTCTCATTTCAAAAGTTTAACAACAAGTTCATTGTCTATGAGTCTTTGTAATACAGTGTGTACAAGTCTGGTGTGTTGTTCAAGGTCCTCTGAGTAGATCAAGATGTCATCTAGGTAAACAACAACACCCTCATAGGGGAGGTCTTGTAACACAGAGTTGAGGAATGTTTGGAATGTGGCGGGGCCAGCTTGTAATCCAAAAGGGAGAACAGTCAACTGGTAGTTACCTAAGGGGATTGAGAAGGTGGTCAACCATTCACTTTCAGGGTCCATGAGTATTCTGTGGAAAGCTTCTTTGAGGTCCAATTTGGTGAAATATTTGCCTTTGACCAATTGTTTTTCCACTTCTTCTTCCCTGGCCAGAAGTTGTTCCATCAAGCTTGTCTCGACAATCGATGTGTCCCATCTTGTAGCCGAGTGACATTGGCACTGAGCAGTTTCTGATCTTTCCCTCCAGGCCCAGGTTTGACCTCCGGTCAGGGTGGTTGGAAGAATTGAGGACAGTGTCTTCAGTTTCACATCAGGAGGCTGGCTGGGGTCCGTCTCATCTCTTCTGGTGATTCCATTACCTGGAGCTTCGATAACTTCACCAGATGCTCCTTCTTCTTCAGGCTCTTCTTCAATTTTTTGATACATATTGTAATATTTTTACAGGCAGTTCACTCACTCTGTCATGAACTGAATTCACACACACAAATAGAACAGTGCTTAAACACTT
Organism: Iguana delicatissima; assembly: GCA_948472985.1. Taxonomy (NCBI): domain Eukaryota; kingdom Metazoa; phylum Chordata; class Lepidosauria; order Squamata; family Iguanidae; genus Iguana; species Iguana delicatissima. The sequence goes on along the minus strand of CAOKZL010001399.1, from coordinate 848,939 downwards.
TTTATTAGGAGCATGATACTTTCTACAGGACTTCAGTGAATGAACTGGAGGTAATTAGCAAGATCCAAAACATAAAATACAAGGAGTACATCTTCCCACCCGCAAGAGACCTTGAAGTCTTGGTGCAGCCTGGCTAAGCTCATCAGTGCATTCCTAGCTTTTGTTTATCTAACTGTCTCTGGTTCTCATACTGTGTTACAAGCAAGCTGCTACTTAACTCCTACTATATATCCCATTACTAAAATATGGAGGGCTACCTGACAGTACTACTCAGTAAATGAAGGTCTAAGAAGAAACAGGATGGCATTAGTGATGAGGAGAGATGTAGCAAAAGCTCTCAAAAAATACAATGCAAAGTCTGACCAAATCATATCAATAAGATTTCAGGGAAACACTATCAATATAATGATAATCCAAATTTATACTCCAGTAGCAGAGGCAGAAGAAGAAGAAATGGAAAGATGCTATGCAGGAGGAAACTGATCACACACCAAAACAGGACATGTTAGTAATCAAAGGCTAGTGGAATGAAAAAGTAGGGAACAGAACAGAAGCAAACATGGTAGGAGAATTTGACCCAGGATCAAGAAATGAAGCAGGAGAGCAACTGACTGAATTTTGCAAAGCCAACAGTTTGTTCATCATAAACACATTCTTCAACCAACCAAAGAGACAACTGTATACATGGACTTCACCTGATGGCCAATACAGAAACTGAATAGACTACATAATCAGAAGCAGAAGAAGCTCCATTCCCTCTGCAAAAACAAGACCAGGGACAGGTTGATATTTTGTTAATATCAAAAATTTAAGTAAAGCTAAAGAAGTAAAAGCTAAAGAAGAACAGTAAATCAATCACTGTTCCAAAATGCATCCCCATAGAATTTAAAAACAATGTACAAATAGATATGCACTGTAAAGCTTAATTCACCAAGTGCCAGAAGAACTCTAGATTGAAGCCAGGGACATTGTCAGAAAGAAATGCAAAAAGACACTATCTGCAAAAACAGAAGCCTAAGTGGGTGACTGATGAAATTTTTCATGCCATTAAGGACAGATAAGAAGCAAAAGGTGACAAACAAAGTCAGAACCATAGAATCACTGTTCAGTGATTTGTGCACAGGGACAAGGAGAGCTGCTATAATGCAAAGAAATAGAAGATGGCAATAAAAAAGGCAGAACAAGATACTACTTCTACAAGATCCAAGGAATCAAAAGGAAATCTAAATCAAGAATGGGAATGCTGTACAACCAGGAGGGGAACACGGTACATGACCAGGGACAAATATAAAGCATATGGAAACAATACACTAAAGAATGATATATAAAAAAAGATGACAGATTAATTCAAGGAAGAGCCATTTGAAGATAAACTGACAATTTTAGGAAGTAAAGTGGAAGCTGCCTTTAGATCACTTGGGAGAAATAAATCATCAATAACAGATGGCATATCAATAGAGCTGCATCAGGCTACAGGGACAGAATCTACTCTAGTTCTAACTAAAACCCATCAACAAATATGGAAAACAAAAGAATACTCCACAGTTTGGAAATATTCAATATATATTTCAATCCCCAAGAAAGGGGATGCCAGGGATTTCAATAGCACAGGACCATTGCATTAATTTCCCATGCAATTGAAGTGATGCTCAAAATTCTACAACAAATGTGTTTAGCATGTATGAAACGAGAAATGCTAGCTGTCCAAGCTGGGTTCAGGAAAGGAAGAGGTCCTAGGGTTCATAATATAAACATTTATTGGATAACAAAGTACACCAAACAATTTCAGAAGAAAATCAGTCTGTGCCTTATAGATTACAGCAAAGCCTTTGATTGTGTAGATCTTGAAAAACTATGGACTGGTCTTTAAAAAACTAGTGTGCCACAACATTTGATTATTTTAATGCATAACCTGAACTCAGGACAAGAGGCTACTGTCAGGACAGAATATGGAGAAACGGAACAGTTTCCAATTGTCAGGTGGTCAGGTAATGTACCCTGAACATATCATACGTAAAGCAGGATTCCACCGAAGGAAGGAGACATGAAAATGGAAGGAAGGAATACAAGCAATTCAAGACATGCACATGATATCATGCTACTAGCAGTAAATAGCAAAGACTTGGAACAGTTACTGAAGAAAGTCAAAGAATCAAGTATATGTTTACAGCTGAACGTTACAGAAACAAAAATAATGGTAACAGGTAATTTACATAACTTTAAAGTAGACCATGAAGACATTAAAATAGTTCAAGATTTTCCATACTTTGGCTCAATCATTAATCAAAATGGACACTTAAGGCAAGAAATCAGAAGAAGAGTAGGACTTGGAAGGGCAGCTATGAAGGAACTAGACAAGTGTCTAGTGTCAAGATATATCACTGAATACTAAGTTGGGATTGTTCATGCCAATTTTAAAGTATGGTTGTGAAAGTTTGATGGTGAAGAAAGATGATAGGAATATAATAAACTCCTTTGAAATGTGGTGCTAGAGAAGAGTTCTATGGATACCCTGACCATTAAAAGGACAAATGAATGGGTCTTTAGGCAAATCAAGCCTGAACTCTCTCTAGAAGTCAAGATGACTAAACTGAGACTGCCATACTTTAGATGTATCATGGGAAGGCATGACTCATTAGAAAATGCAATAATGCTTGGTAAAGTGGAAGGCAATAGGAAAAGGGGAAGACGACATTACAGATGGATAGACTCAATCAAAGAAGTCGTGGCCCTGAGTCTGGAGAACCTGAGCAGCGTGGTTGAGGACAGGGTGACCTGGAGGCCTCTCATTCAAGGTATTGCCATAAGTTGAAGCTGACCTGATGGCAATTAACAAGAACGATATTTTTGTGGACTGCACCTCATGTGCATCTGATACTGGGGTCCACAAAATTTTCACCAAATAAAATGTGTTAGCCATTATGTTAATGACTTTATGATTGTAGGCCTGTGCTGTTTCATACATACATATGCAAGAGTGACAGACATTAAAAATAACACTGTCCTTTAGAAATCAGTCTTGCTAAATGAGCAAAATCCACCTTCTTTCCCTTGTCCATCAGTCTTTATGAAGAAGAAAAACAGACTCTCTCCAGCAGTCAGGGATGTGGAATGAAAATCTATCAATAGAGCCACTTGAAGATAAATAGCCCTAATACCATGACAGTATAAAACTGTCGCAAGCAATATTCTCATCAGGCAACTGAATAATATACTGGCCTTCGAAACCCAGCAATATTCCTAGTAGGGGAAAAAAATCCTTATTTCTTAGGGTAAATCTCTATTATAGTGGTCTGATGGATATCTATGCTTTAATGTCAGTATCACAAACTATCTGTGATGCCTTGGCAAATGAAGCCAAGAATATTGGAAGAGTCATGCTGGATACGACCAAAAGCCTCTTGAGGCCAGCATACTGTTCTCCATATAATCAAATCATGTTGGGAAATTCTATGAAAGCTAAAAATATTAGTAATCTGCCTTCTTTTAGCAGAGTAGGAGAAAAAACATGTCTCAATCTCTATGCAACTTCCCTGAACTGAGACTGATTTAGAAAGCAAAACAAGGCAGGCCATTTCTGATTACAAACTTGAAAAGATTACTAATGAATTTTACAACTACTTATGCACTGGAGAGATTAGAACCTTACTAGGGAATGAAAAGATTAGGCAAGGTAGTAGCTTCAATCTTAACTCACCATCTTCTTGGTGGAGAGGCAAAGAATGGTCAGAAGGAAGGAAGTGGAAGCCAAAAATGGCAAACAGAAAGAGGTCTGAGGTCTTTTCTGTAAGGCCAATGACCCCAGGGTCTGTCCTGGATACCACAGCCATGCATTTAAATAACACAAAGTGCAAGAGTGAGGCTTTAGGTGAGAAGGCAAAAGGCTTTGACATGCAAAGGAAAAAGAAATTCTATGCTAGCTAAGCTCCACTTACCCTAGAACAAGAGAGCAAGAGAGAGAATGCTGGAATTTCCCAAGAAATCAGATATAGCTGGAAGCCCATGTACAGACACGAAGGCATACTATTCATAGAAGTACTAGACAAGGAATGAAGATAATAGTAGTAGTACAGTAGTACTAGTTGGCAGTTGAGATTTGGAGAAGTACATTGCCTCCAATCATGATGGCTACTGCCACCATGACTAGTAATCCATGGCAGTCTTTCCATCCATTAATTTCTCCAGTCTTCCTTTAAAGCCATCCAAGTTGGTGGCCATTGTCACAGCTTGAGGCAGGAGACTCCACAGATTAACTATAAAACTTTCAAAGAAGCACTTTCTTTTGTCTATCCTGAGTATCCCATAATTCAGCTTCATAGGAAGATCCAAAGTTCTAGCATAATGAGAAAAGGGAAGGAGAAAAAGGGGAAAAATGTTATCTCTATACCATGTCACTCTAGCATGGCTACACATTGGGTTGATATTTTCACTGATTTATCTACCACAACTCAAATATCACTTTCTTAACCAGTCCTTCTCTTTTCTCTTTCACCGGGATCTCAAAGTCTTTTTTGTTTTTCTGTGACATTTTGGTTGGTCCTAATAAAGGCATTGCTCAACTTTGGATTCCGTTCTTTCCCCCTCCCCTGCCTTAATGACTGACAGTTATATTTGTTGCTTAACGTTCTTTAATCAGTTATTGATCCATAAAAGGGCATAACTTTTTATCTCATAACTACAAAAATTATTTAGGAACCTTGGGTAGGTGATTTGTTCAACACTTTTAAACAATCCCAAATGAACAGTCACTAATTAATCACCTTTACCTGCATGATCATTTATAGATACATTTTGTAATTGTAATATTAATGCAGATATGAGGCAAGCCATCCCTCAGGTCAAGACATACAGCCATCTAGGGTTGCCAGTGGTCACACAGAACACTAATGGACATTTGCTGTCCAGCAGTGTTCCATAAGATTGCAAGTCCGTTTTTCCCCTATGTATTCCTCATAAAATGTGGGAATGCTGTCAGAAAGGTAAGCCTGAGTAGGAGAATGGATCCAGGAATCTTTAACTTTTTGCCTATGGCAGAGTTCTTGAAAATGACCCTTTCTGCTAGGAACTGAATGAGGAAATTGCATTACATTCTTCTGCCTTAGAAAACCAACTCCAAAACTCCCCACACTCCTGTTCAAATTAGATGGTGTCCTTTGTAGAAGAGGTGCTCCTCAAAGTGATGAATGGTGTCAGTTTGTCAAAGCATATCATTTTTCTCTCGGTGTATTTTACATTTGGCGTACTTTGTTTTGTAATTAGTCATTGAAAAGAAAATAACAAATGTGATTGCTGAGGCAAAAAGAAGGAAAATGAAACTTCAAGTTGTTGCAATTGTCATCTAAAGCAAGATGCACATCTGTAATCCCATGTTTGATTTTGGCCAAAAACGCGCTTTTAAAAAAAAAAGAAAAAAGAAAGTTTTTTTTTTCTTTTAAGAAAAATGAGACACTTCCTGTTTCATTTTTAAAGTCTGGTCTGCCCCCAAGAAAGACCTGAGGCTGGAAGAATAAACTTGCCCGGGCATGATCTGAACCCTTAAGCACACATGTTCACAGGAGTGACCTTATTTCCATTGGTCAAACACTGGAGCCTCTGAAAGATGTATTTCTGGCTTGTTTGATAACAACAATAGTCACTTACTGTGCAGAAAGGTGAGGGAAGGAATTTGTCTTTCCTTGCCTTTCCTAAATGGTGGCCCTGATCTATGTTCCTATTGTACATGGTTGTCCTTATCACTTTACAAGTTAACCTTGAACTGTCTCCAAACAGGACTTTTTTAAAAAAAAATCCTCCATTTTAAACTCACTGGCTTTGTTGATTCCTCATTTGTTACAAAAGTACTGAAATATAAGGCTTGGATACAAAGAGACTGTAAATGCCATAGTCCAATGAACCAAAGAGCAAAACAATGCCAAGGTCAAAGCTACAGTACAAGCCTTGTTAATTCTTGTTTGTTTTTGACAGAATTACTGTGCACAGGGGTGTGGAGGGCACCCTGCTAAAATAAATTGCATTTCTGAAATAGAAAAAAAAAGTTCATCTGGCTACAAGCTGATAAGGTAGGAGAGGGGAGAGAACTATTTAAAAACAATTGTAAAGTACAAACTGTAGGATAATCCGGAAGTTAGTATTTAAAGCTGAAGAGTTAAAACATGTTAACATCTCCATTCCTTAATGTATTTTTGAATATACTAGAACTGGTTCCAAATCTTCCTTCTTGTCTGTTTAAAAAAGAAACCAAGAACTCTGTTTTTGATCAGCCCATAATCTTTTTGTAGAAAGAATGGAAGATTGCATTCCTCATTACCAGAAATGCTTTCGGCATCTGTCAAGACACAGTACAAACAGCATGCATTTGAAAGGTCTCATGTGGATTGAAACAAACTTTTCAGTCACTTAATGTGATATTTTGATTGTGTGTGAGTGTGTGGAGGTCTGCATGTGCCTTCAAACATTCATCCATTTACATTACTTGATTCAGAAGATGGAGGAATGTGAGAAGCAAAAGCAGTCTGAGGCTTGAGCTACACAAAGATCTTGCCACCATGTTTTAGGAAGAATATAATTCGCAAGGTAGAGTGGATTCCTGAACCCAATTCCAGGTGAGTTTGAACATTGCACTATGATCCTTTCGACCAGGCTTCAATTCTCTGCTTGGCCATGAAGACCGACTGGGTGGCTTTGAACATATCATGGACTCTCAGCCCCAGAGAACTATATGATAGATTCACCTTATAGTCACTATAAGTCAGAAACAACTTGAAAGAACACAACAGCACCCTCAGGCCACAGCTGGTAGCCCAGGGCTCCAACAGAACATTCCACCAATGTCTCTCCTGCATTCATCAATTGTTGTTTATATCTGTTTCTTTGGAAAGCACTAAGGCCCTTTCCACATGTGGGAAAGGAACCATGAAAAAACGCTACTCGCCAGACTTCTTCGGCATCCGGGTGAGTCCGTTGGGACAAGGAGCGGTGCGAGCTCGTTGCTCCGCACTGCTCCAGCGTCCAAAATGGCGGCTTCCGGTTGGTGGAGGCTCTCCACCAACCAGAGAGGCTTGCCAGCCTAAAGCCCACCCCCGGCAGATCTGCAGGCACGCACTTGCAAATCTGCACCTGAGCGCAGGGATGGAATGACATGGAGTTGCTCCGTGCTTTTTAAAAATGTCTAAAACCTTTTTTAAAAAGGTTTTTAAAAAGCATGCTGCGCGACCAGTTCTGGTCACTCCGAACTGGACTGAGGTGTGAAACTACAAAAAGTAGTCCGCCTCAGTCCACTCTACGGTGCAGAAGACCTCTGTTGGAGGTCGCTCTGCACCGTTTTAATAGCCCGGTGTGGAAAGGGCCTAAGTTTGGTGTCAGTGAAATTGAGACTGAATAGAATAAACACTTAAACAGCAAATGGAAAATTATGCTAGTCTCAGTATCTAAGGCAGGGGTGGGCAATTATTTTTTCCATGGGGCCACATGAGAAACTAAAAGTATTGTGGAGGGCCGGGCCAAAAGGCTGAACTCAATTCTGCATAATATTAATTGTATTTCTTTATAAAAAGCAGTAAATAGCATTGTTTGACAAGCTGGTATGAGTATATGTTATAGTTAAACAATGAAAAAGTGAGGTTGCCTTACAAAAAAATGTAATTTATTAAATAAAATTTCCCAAAACAATGGTAAACAAAATGAACATTTTTCACTATTTGTGACTCATATTCGTGAAAATTTCCAGTCACATTCACTCAAACACATTTTGAGTTTCATTTACTGTTGGAAAGAGGTTCTTAGCATTCTCAAGACATCACAATATTGTCTTTGTACTCCAAATATTAAGCAAGATACATCATATTGAACTGTCACTAAACATCACTGAACTGTGATTCTGAGAAAAAGGCTTCCAAAGAAAGTGTCCCAGTTCACTGCTAGTTGGTGCCTTTACATGCCAACATTTGTAGTCTAATCACCTCATTTGGTGTTTTTAAGTTCTCTTTTCTTGTTCAGTGAGAGAAATCTAGTCTCTACTGGGCTTTAACAAGTGCATCGAAGTCAGGTTGAATGTCTGAGGTGGAGATGCGAAGCACAGCTGACAGATGATCATCAGTGAGAGAGGATCTATACCTGGATTTCGTGAACTTCATCATTGAAAATGTTTGTTCACATATGTATGTAGAGCCAAAGAGAACCAACATCTTCTGAACATGTCTCCTCATGTTTGGAAAGTTCTCCTCCTTGAGAGAAGAGTAGAAATCTAGCAGAGATTCTGACTTAAAGTGCTCTGCCAGTACTGCATCAGACTGCAGGTCGATGAGTTCCAGCTGAACATCACTGGGTGCATTATCCACACTGCAGGTAAAGGGAGAAGAAATCAGGTGCATTTATCTTCGATTTTTCTGAGATCTTCAAATCGCCTTGAAAACTCACCATGCAATGCTCCCAACATGGATGAGTACCTGCAGAGGTGATCAGCTGGTGGTGTGACTTCTTTCAGGGTTTGCATGTGAGTGAGAGTGTTGCTCTCCAGTTGGCTTGAAAGAAACTGTATCTTTGTCATAAAAGCCTTCACCAGGCTGTGCATTTCATGAACAAAAAGGCCCTTGCCTTGCAGTTTGGTGTTCAGTTCATTCATTAGTGCAGTCACATCAACAGAAAGTGCAAAATCTGCCATCCAGTCCTCATCTGATTGCTCTGGGAAGTCTTTGCCTTTCTTCTCACAAAACTCTCAAATCTCTGCTTTCAGGTCCCAGACTCTTTTTAGCACTTTGCCCAGGCTGAGCCATCTGATAGCTGTGTGGTAGCCGATGTCACGATGCTCAGTCTCATGCTCCTCCAAAAGTGCGACAAACTGTCTGTGGTTCAATGCTCTTGCCCTGATGAAGTTTACTATTTTAGTAACAACATCAATGACATGGTCAGTTTTTAGCACTGACTTGCATAACACATGTTGGTGTATAATACAATGCAAAAATACCAGTTTCTGATCCACGTCGATTTCAGTCACTTTATCTTGCATACGTTTCAAAAGTCCGACATTTTTTCCGGTAAGATTTGGACAACCGTCCGTTGTGACGCCTGTCAGTCTGTCCCATTTCAGTCCGAGCGTGTCCATGCACTCGTTTACCTCCGTGAACAGATCGCTCCCTGTCATCGTTCCTTTCATCGACCGCATTTCTGCCAGCTCCTCCGTAATCTTGAAGTCTGGTGTTATCCCGCGGACGAATACGAGTAACTGGGCTGTGTCGCGGACATCACAGCTCTCGTCCAAAGCCAAGGAGAAAAAGTCGAAATGTACCACTTCCTGCTGCAGCTGAAGCTCCAGATTCCCCACAATGTCCTCGATCCTTCTAGTCACAGTTCGTCTGGACAGCGGGACTTGTTCAAATGCCGCTTTTTTTCAGGGCATATTAGTGCTGCAGAGTCCAATAAGCACTCTTTGACAAACTCCCCCCCCCCGAGAACGGCTTACTGTATTTAGCGATTTTGTGGGATATCACAAAGCTGCTCTGGGTTGCTGCATCCCTGGCTGCGTGAAGTTTGGTAAAACAGCCTTGCTGCTTTTGCAGCTTTGCTAGCAAAGCCGAAGTCCGCGCCCTTTCAGCGTCAGTCAAGTTTTTATATTTCTCAGCATGTTTTGTCTCGTAATGCCGACTCAAATTGTAGTCCTTAAACACGGCAATCTGCTCCCCGCAAACTAAACACCCGGCTTTACCTCTGACTTCGGTAAATAAATACTTAGCAGTCCAATTCTTTTTGAAAACCCTGCATTCAGCATCTACCTTTCTTTTTTTAGCAGACATTTTGAGGGCTAAAGTTCTCTTGTGACAAGGATCCAATCATGTGCACATCTGTCATTATGCACGTGAATTAAAAAAAACAACTTCAAAATAAAAGCAATGCAGCTTTAGACCATGCATGAGGTAAAGTAGGCCATTTCCACACGGGCATATTGCTCACGCTAGAGCGACCTCTCCTGGAGGTCTTCTTCACCGGGGTGTGCACTAGAGCAGTTAAAAAAAGTGAAGTTCTAGACTTCAAACTGCTCTAGTGCAGCCACGGGGGTGGCGCTGTTTTATAAAAACCACCTTCGCAAGTGGTTTTTATAAAACTCACCCGCGCTGCCCCATAGCAGCCGCCAGTGACGCGTCCCTGCAGATCTGCCCGGGGGCGGGCTTCCGGCTGGCTCGCTGTCCTGATTGGTGGAGCGCCGCTGGAAGCCGCTGGCCGCCATTTTGGGTGCTGCTGAACGCCGCTGAAATTCGGCAGCATTTGGAAAGGCAGATCCATGCTCTCCACAGGGATGGAGCAATCCGCTCATGGGTAAGGTCTGCCCCTGCGTGCGCGGCCCTGTTTCGCCCCCCCATGAGGAAAGGGCCTAAAGCAGTGGTTCTCAGCCGGGGACGCTGGGCCGGGCCCGACCCCTTTCAGGAGAGAGGGAGGGAGGGAGGGAAGGCCGGCCTCCGCCTCCACCTCCACCTCCACCCCTGGCCTCTCGTGCTGCCCAACCCCGCCTGGGCCCCATTACCTGGGGCAGGCGCCCTGGCTCCCGGCGTGACTCGTGGGTGCCCGTGTCCGGCGGGGCTCCCTCTGCAATGGCTGCGGGCACCCAACTTGGGCAGGCTCGGCCCATGGAGATGCGGTGGGGCAGGCGGCGGCGGTGGCACCAGGAGGGCGGAGCGGGGCATTTCTCCATGGGAGGGAGCCTCCTTGTTGTCGCCCTCCTCCGCCGCCTCCCCGCGCCAGCCAGCCAGCTGGCCCTCCCTCTGTCTCCATCTCCGTCCCCGTCCCCGAGCCGCGTTTGTGCGGCGCTGGCAGCTCTCTGCGTCCTCCCGCCGAAGATGTGGACCTGAGAGCGAGTGAGGCGCTGCTGCTGCTGCTGCCTTCGGCCGGCCCCAGCCCCAGTCCCGCCCCGGCATCCCGCGGTCCTGCTTCCCTTCTTCTGCTGGGCGGGCCGCGGAGGTGCCGTCGCCGTCCATGGCCAAGGAGCGGAACAGCTGGTGTGGGTGGTCCGTGTTGGTGGGGAGCCGAGGCCACCCCATCGCCCCCACTGCCAGGCCGGGCTTTCATCTCCCCTCCAGGCTGAGGAGCCCAGCCAGGCCAGGCGGGGGAGCGGCGGTGGAGCCGGCGGCAGGAAGGCAGAGGAGGAGGCCCGGGGCCTGCCTGCCTGCCAGGAGCAGAGCGCTTTCCTGCCCTCCCCTCACCAGCGAGGAGCCACGCCGGGCGGGTGCTGAGCCACCGGGCCTGACCGTCTCCGCAGTTGGGCCACGCCGGCGCCGCGCCAAGGCGGCTGCAGAGGAGGAGGAGGAGGAGGGTGGCAGGGGAGGTGTGGCGCGGCCCAAAGGGGGCACTCAGCCTGGCCCGCTGCAGCAGCAGCGCTCGCCAAGCTGCCGCTGCCGCCGCTGCCATCGCGGGGCCGCTCCAAAAAGATGCAGCCAGAGCCAGAGGGCAGCATGAGAGGCCGGGGGCAGAGGCGGGCCTTCCCTCCCTCCTGAAAGGGGCCGGGCCTGGCCAGCATCCCCGGCTGAGGCAACGCTGAGGGGAAAAGTTGGCCCCGATGGGCCGCGGCGGCCTTTCCTCTCCCGCAGGGAAGGGAGCCGCGGTTCTGCCCGGCCTCCCCATCACCATGCTGCCCACCCAAGGGTCGCTGGGAAGCAGGGAACCATGGCTCCCTTCCTGACGGGTGAGGAAAGGCCGCCGTCCTCGCAGCCAGCCAAGAGGGGCCTGTTAGGCTGCGGTGGCCTTTCCCCACCCGCCGGGAAGGGAGCCGCGGTCCTGCCTGGCCTCCCCGTCACCACGCCACCCGCCCAAGGGTCGCTGGGAAGCACGAACCTCGGCTCCCTCCCTGGCAGGTTAGGAAAGGCCACCGTCCTCGCAGCCAGCCAAGAGGGGCCCGTTAGGCTGCAGTGGCCTTTCCCCACCCGCTGGGAAGGGAGCCGCGGTTCCGCCTGGCCTCCCCGTCACCATGCCCCCTGCCCCAGGGTTGCTCTGAGCCGCAGCCGCTACCTACCTCACAGCCAGCCGAGAGGGGCCCGATGGGCGACAGCTCGTTCCCCGGTGTCCGTGCCTCACTCCAGGGGGAGAAGAGGGAAGAGTGAATGCAAGAGCCGATGTGGGCCATCCACTCCTCCCCTTCTTCTCCGCCCGCCCACCAGATCCACGGGGGGTGAGGAGGAAAGGATGGCGCCAAGGAGGTGGCAGCCCAAGTGAGAAAGGTCACTGGCGGCGGTGAGGGCAGCAGCGAGGGGGAGCGGCGATCCTCGTGAAAGGGTCATGCGACCCCCCAGGGGTCGTGACCCCCAGGTTGAGAACCACTGGCCTAAAGTATGTTTATTACACGGGCCGGTCAGAGCCAATCAAAGGGCCGTATGTGGCCCGCGGGCCGTACAATGCCCAGGTCTGATCTAAGGTGTCTTTAGGCTTAGAACTGCATTTAGTAAAACAAAAAATGATCTCTCAGCTGTAGTTGACATCACAGGGTTGTCGTTTTTTTCTTCTTTTATTGAAGGAATGAGCCACTTCAGTCAAATGTGTGATATTATGCAGATAACACTACCTTGTAGCAAAGGAAGTGGGTGTGGTCCAGTGGTGCGTACTTCTGGCTGGATGTTTCAGCATATTGATTTGGTGTTAGATGTGTCTTTGATATTTGTAGTTGTTGACTGTCAAACTATACTCCAGTGACTTAGAACTTAACAAATGGTGAGCCTGCTTTCTTCTTGGCTGCCTTTACTGTGGCAAAAAGATTTCTACTCCAGCTTTGGAAAGACAAAGGTTTACCGTCCACCATTTGTTAGTCAGAGGGTCTTTCTGCATTATCTAGACATGGATGTATATTTTACAGATATCAACTTTTTTAGTGAGTTTAATAATGCATATGCTTAGCCCATGAGTAAATCCTAAGATTCTTCTGCATTTTTCTTTTTCCGTCTCTTCTGATTTTGCATTTATGATAAATAGTTCCTATCTTCATATACATACACACACATATACATATATATATATATATAGAGAGAGAGAGAGAGAGAGAGAGAAAGAACCAGTGTCCACTGGCATTTTATTTCTATCCCATCTTTCTCCCAGTAAGGGACCAAGATGGCTTACAATGCAAGGTAAAACAAAATATAGCCCAAACAATACATAATACAAATGTGTTTTTAAAAAACTGAAACAGCCAATCCAGTCAGATCATCATAAAGACAAAAATACAGCTCAGCCTATTAAAAGATCCTTCTGCAACAACTGAGTAAAAACTGAAGACTCATTTAAATAAATAGGTCTTTACATGCTAGCAAAAAGATTGCAGACAAAACCAACCAAGCCTCCCATAGGAGAAAATTAAACAACTTGGGAGCAGTCTCTGCATCCTTATCAGGTGGGCCTGTGACAGATGGGAGACCAAAAGACAGTGAGCATCACAAAAGACTGTAAGATTCAGATAGGTTCATCTGACAAGCCCCAATCTTTCAGATAGTCTGGACCTAAGCCATACAGGGCTTTATAGGTCATAAACAGCACTTTGAAGTGTGTCTGAAAATCTGTCTCAAGACAATGCAGCTTTATGTTCACTATAACACACGCTGCTCAGCAGTCTGGTTATAGCATTTAGTTGGAAGTTTCTGAAGTTTTAATTTTATTCATGCATAGAAAGGGAGTCCAGTGTGAAGTGTGTTACAGTAAATTAAATGGGATGTAATCAAGGCATCTGTAGCATTCACCAGTTATCTCCCCTGAAACCTCTGTTTTTCCGCACTCTAATAAGTATAGAGTCCTTGCACAGTCTCTTAATGTGTAACCTGTTCTGCAGAAACAGATGAATCAACTAACCTATGAAAGGGAGTGGTTTATGCAATAGCTAAATTCTGACAGACTGAGGTAGCCAAAGTAGATGGCATTCAATGTGTTCCACAGTGAGGAGTCTTACCTGGCCTGCCATCAGTGCTGCTCTGGATAAATCAACAAGAATGATGAGACTCGATGTACTTGAGAAAACATCAGAGAGCTGCTTGTTCTTGTTCAGTTGTTATGCCAGAATAGTGAATATCAACTCATGTAGAAATGATAAAACTATGTATGCTAGCCCTGACTCCTGTGTCCATGGCTGGAAAGCTCCCTCCATCTATACACTTCTTGTGCTGAGCAGTTGTTTCTTTGTTGTTGTTGTTTTTTCCTGAGCAAACATGATCATGGGATCCTGAATTCTTTTTAAATATATATATATGTAGAATACAACAAAGAAAAAAGGATAACACACCAAAAAAAATTATACAAAAACACAAAAATACAGGTGCAGACAGAAGAAAACATAACTGCATACACACATATAAATTGACATACATAAAAATTTGTATTAAAAAAAGAGATTTCCCACCTGATGAAAGTATAGCTAACACTTTTTTAAAAAAAAATTTTTTAATTCATACCTCTTCTGCAATGAGAATTATGGGATTACATTTATATTATGTTTATACCAAACAAAGGCATGCCAGCCAAAATGCACGTCATGCTCATCTTGTGACAAAAGCTTTGTATTATTAAGTAAAATCCATGGCCTTAACGAAGTCAAACATGCCGCATGATAATATAAATCTAGATCTAGGATTGCAAAGCCACCTCTTTGCCTTAAATCTTTCATTGGCTTATAAGATTCTGGGTTTCTTGCCCTTCCAAAAAAATTTTGTTAGATCTTTTTTACATTGCACAAACTATATTTTGGTTATAACCAAATAGAATCATTTGAAATAAGAACAATATTTTGGGCAGTACATTCATCTAAATAACTGACACTCTACCCAGCAATGACAAGTTCAGTGTTCTCTAGGTATTAAGTTTAATCTGTATCAGTTTCCAAATTTTCACATAATTATTCTGAAATAAATGGTAGAATTAATCCTAGCATGTACTGTAGGAATATTTGGTGCCCCTACCAAGCAGAATGCAGTGTTGCTAATGCAACATTAGTTTTTGGTAGAAAGCAGAAGAAGAATGCATTTCTTTCTACATAAATGTACAATTCCTTCTGGGATCAGAAAGCAGATAGAGAAAAAGATGGCCTGAAATTCTGTACAAAAGCCCCTAAAAGCTAGCTCCCTTGAGTGAGTTCAGAGGCTGAAAATTCTGTTACACTCCAGTCTAGGATCAGGAAAATAACTATGTTTCCTACCTGTAGCCTAAAAGAATTAATCCTAGTGTATCCTTTGGGAACTTTTGGTTCCTATGAGAAAAAGAGTGCATTGTAGCAAGTGCAAAATGAGTTTCTTTGATTTCATAGGTTATCTTTCTCCCAGATAGTATAAGGCACATGGTAGGAGGTGTGACTCCACTGATGCAGGTTGGAGGATGACTGCTCTGATAGCAAAATATGAAGCACCTCCCTCCACCACTACGAGGGTTCAGTGATCTTGATGCTGTAGTATAGGCTCAGACATGAATCATCCCTTGAGCTGCTAGAAAGTCTGTTGGGCTTCATCAGTCCACTAAAATGGGGCCTTTCACCACAGGAAATTGGTGATGGGGATGGTCACGGTTGCAAAGTGGGGGAGGAACCAGCAGTGGAAGTTTCCAAAGCCCATGAAGCACTGAACCTCCTCCCAATTCTGAGGAGATTGCCTGGAGGTATCTGCCTTGATTTTTGCTTGGTCCATCTCTAGCCCCTTGGCTAATATGCAATACCGCTGAAAGTCCACTGCCAAAAGGTTGAAAGCAGATTTTTCTAGTCTGGCATATAGCCAGTGCTCTCCGAGGTGCTGGAGGATGGCTCTGACATGGGCATCATAAGCCTTCTGGTTTTGGGAGTAAATGAGAAAAGACAGGGGCATGAAGGCTTAGTTCATTGCCTACCATTGCTTTTTTTTTTAGATCAAAGTCATCTCCCTGCAATATGTGTAGCAAAAAGATGCAATTTAAAGAAATTGAGGGGTGTGCAAATGTGTTTCTTATTTCTCAGGGGATATACAATAGGTCCAGACCAAAGCAAAGGCTGAAAATTCCCTAACACTCCAATCCAGGATCCTGAAAAGGACCATGTCCTGCACATGTACTTCTGATTTGGCCAAAAGACCTAATATTAGCCTATATTGTGGGATTATTTGGTGCATGTACTATGCAGAGAGCAGCATGGCTAATACAATATGATTTTCTGGTAATAAGGGGGAGAAAAATGCACTTCTTTATGCATAAACTTAAAATTATTGTTTCAAGAAATCCAACTTAGATTGGATTCTTAAGTCTTTTTTTATTCTTGCCTGTTTGCAGAGGTCAATTTCCCCTTCTTCCCAAAGTTGTTTTGTCTCTAAGTCTGGAAGACAGCATTCACAAGGCTTCTCCCTCAGCATCCCTTAACCCTCACTCATGACAGCCAACTTTTAGGGGCAGCTCTGACAGGGGCTTCAATTATCACAATTAATTCCCTGCTGCCTACAATATTTGTAGCAAAAATCGCAATTCAAAGAAACTGTAATCCCACCCCCTTCTCTCTCTGCACATGTTTCTTCTTTCTCAAGAGACACGCTATAGTTCCAGTACACAAAAGCTGAAAATTCCCTTGGAATCCAGAATCAAGAAAAGGACCATATCTCCCTCCCTTACTTCTGATTTGCCAAGAAGAACTAATACTACTGTTTACTGTAGAAATATTTGGGCATGTATCAAGCAGAGTGCAGCATAGCCAATGCAACATGAGCTTCTGATAGTAAGGAGGGGAAAAATGCAATACTTTATACATAATTGTTCCTCCATGGCAGGGGGTTGGACTGGATGGCTCCTGGGGTCTCTTCCAACTCCATGATTCTATAAAAAAAAAATTACAATTATTGTCTCAGGAAATCCATTTGAGATCAGGAAGGAGATAGATGAAAAGACTACCTGAATTTCAGTACAAGAGCCCCTAAAAGTTGGCCCTAATGAATGAGTGTAAGGGATACTGAGAGAGAAGCCTTGTGAGAAGGATGTCTTCCAGACCAAGGGACTAAAGAACTTTAGGAAGAAGGGGAAACTGACCACTACGGGCAGGCAGGCAGGCAGGCAAATGGTTGCAGTCAATGAAAATGAAAACAGGGAAGTAGAACAAATGGGCAAGTGTGCTCTCTAGGATTATCTTTCATTATGAGATCAGCCACCACCCAACTCATTGCTGATAAGGCATAAGAGGTAGCTGCAGCCTTTTCCCTCCCAGTTTCTTTGGTTTTTTCCTGGTCAAAAGTAAATGTGGGATCCTTAATTCATTTTGTTCTCCTCGTGTGGGTAGTAAGTGGGCTGAGAAAATTGCTAGCCATTGTTGTTATCTAGATCAAGACCATCTGTCTGAAATATGTATATATCTCTCATTCTTCCTCTCTCTATTTCTTTGTTTCTGAGAATATACACTATAGGTCCAGACCACAGGAAAGGTAGAAAATTCTCTTATACTCCACGCACTCTTGAAAAGGATCACATCTCCTAGACTTACTTCTGATTAGGCAAAAAACTAATCCTAGTGTGTACTGTAGGAATATTTGGTATCTATAAACAGAGTCAATACAGTATGAGCTTTTGGTAGTAACAGGAGAAAAATGTATTTACATATACGTACCTTTATCATTTCACGAAGTCCATCTTGGATAGGAAAGGAAATAATCTTTTTGTCTACTGAAATTTCAGTACAACAGCCCTCAAAAGCTAGCTCTCATGAGTGAATGGCAAAAAATCTTGAGACAGAAGCCTCATGGATGATCTCTTTCAAAGGGAGACAAAGGACTGAATAACCTTTGGAAGAAGGGGGAAGTCACATCTTCAGGCAAGCAGGAAGTAAAAAGGCTTGAGAACATAGATCAAAGAATAAAGCAAAGCAGTGGGACAAAAGGCCAAGCATGCTCTCTAGAGATCCCTTTTCCTTATGAGTCTATACAAGCGTTAATGTCTCTTTGCTTCCAACATATACTACATATAAAAAGTAGCAGAATTTAACGCTTCCTCTGAATAACAGGCAACATTCCTTGAAAATGGTTTAAAGGTTGGAATCATGAGATTGCAACTGACATTTCTTACAGCCTACATTGATCTTCTCATCTGTTTCTTGCTTACTAGCATATGCTTTACTTTCCAGAACAAACTATACGATATCCCTTAATATTCTCTGCCAGATTGATAATACACTATAATTTTCCTGGTAGATATAAAAGATACATTTGTTGAGGATTATAGACTCTTAGTGCTATGATGCAAATAGTTGTGATTCTGAACCAGGTGGCTAGAAGCAAAGAGGGGCAAGTATATTGTAGAAGAAAGGCTCGAGTCAGAAAAGCAGGCCAAAGATCATACCTCTGGCAAAGTGGAAGAATGATATAACAACCTCATGCAGCAATAAATTTCTGCTACTGAGAGAGAGCAGCCAATATAGGAGCTTTACATCAAACAGTGAAACTGATTGGTTCTCTAGTGTCATCTAAATCCCCAGAGCAGTAACTATGTTTGCTGTTTTTGAAATATCCCATTTGCAATTTCTTGTGGGTCATATGGCAGACAGAGGAAACAAGACAGACATACCTAGGCTCTGATTGAGAGGTAGTTGCTTTGGTGGTTAGCTATTTGGCATGGAAGAGAACTTGATGGCAGGCTGCTAGGCAACAGAAGTAGTACCTTAAGAGTGAAACGCAGCACACTGGTGTACATGGGAGAAGCTTTTGGGTGAGAAGAACTATATGTTGTTATATTGCTTGCTGTATTGTTGTTGTATGATTTCAAGTGGACTCTGACTTTGGAGACCCTGTGCTAAATATCTTCCTAACAAGATTTAATGAAGGGTTGTTGGCCATTACCTTCCTCTAAAGCTGAAAATGTGCAAGTTGTGCAAGCTGAGCAAGGATTCAAAACCTAGTGTCCGAGAGTGCTAATCTCACACTTAAGCCATTAACAGCATTATTAATAAATTGCACAAACTTCATTTGAGAACAGGTTTTGTAATATGAAATGTATCCATGAACTTAAGGAGGGGTGGAGAGGAACAAGAGTAAATAACAGTATAACTCAACCTTTGGATTTGTTAAAATTTTGATTTTCAGGAAGAAATACTTTTATTGCTAGACTTTCAATACTGTTGATGTAAAACATACCTCACCCTTCATTTTGCTTAATAGCAAAGTGTCATGTCTCAAACAGGCCAAGCAGCTCAAGAACTAATAGTAGCTAGCAGGCTGTAGGAGCAGTGTTTTTACTCACAGCAAGGAGAGGAAGAGAGAGCAATTCAAAGCAAATCTGTATTAGAAGCAAAAGTCCAGAGTTCCAAGATATCCCGTCCAAAGGGGCAAACTAGAATTGTAGTCACACAGCAGACAAAGGTCCAACAGCAGTCAGAGTTCTTGGTCAGGAAGCAAGGGATAGACACAGCGTTTCACCCACCAAGAAGAACAGTTGACAACCCTGGTAAAAGAAAACAGATGGTTCCAATTTATAGTCTAATCGTGTTGACACATGTGTTTCCTCATTAGGGCTCATTTGGTATATCAGCAAGCTGAAAACCTCAGCCCTTCTTTCTCTTGCCATTGTTATGCCACAATGATTACTGATTCTTCTTCTCTGTTGCTGCCTATATAGTGCATCATGACCTTTTTTGGTTACTACATTATACAGTGCAGCCCAGCAATTATATCAACTATTTTCATGAGTATGCTTAAATATTCTGCCAATCCTTGAATGATCAAATATGATATTAGACCCCACCCACACCATTGCTGTTAACACATAGCATATATATATATTGCTGTTTTCTTTTTCTTGTCAAAACACAGGATACTGAATTCATATTTGTCCCCTAGTGTGGGTAGTAATTGGATTTAGTCCATTGCCTACCACTGCTGCCATCTAGATCAAGGCCATCTACCTGCAATGGGTACAGAAAAAGCTACAGCTGAAAGAAACTGAGATATCTTTCTCTGTTTCTTCCTCAGGGGATACACTTTAGGTGTAGACCCCAGCAATGGTGGAAAATTCCAAACTAGGATCCTGAAAAGAACCATATCCTCTTACTTTTCATTAAGGCAAGAACTACTAATCCTGGTGTATAATTTAGGAATATTTGGATCTACTTCATGCCAAGCAAGTGTAGCCAATGCAGTATGAGCTTCTGGTAGTAAACAGGCAAAAAATGCATTTACTTATACATATACATAAATATGAACATAAACTTACATTTGTATCAAGAGGCCCATCTTTGATTGGAAAGGAGACAAACAGACTACCTAATTTTCAGTACAAGAGCCCATAAAAGCTGGCTCTCATGAGTGAGTGCAAGGAATGCTGAGAGAGTAGCCTCATAAAGACTATCCTCCAGACAAATGGAGCAAGGGACTAAATAACTTTGGGAAGAAAGGAGACATGACGTCTGCAGGCAAGCAGGAAGTAAAAAGGTTTGAGAATCAAAGGAAAAATCAGAGAGGTGAAACAAAAGGCCAAGCATGATTTCTAGAGCTCCTTTCACTAATGACTCAGCATGGATGCCTCTGTGCTTCCAACATGGGACCATTCTACACTACATTGTTATAGTGCTATTATTCCCACTTTCAACTCCCTGTGGAATTCTGGAGTTTGTAGTTTCCTGAGATCAAAGAGCTCTCTGGCTGAAAATTTGAAAGGCCTCTCCTTAAACTGCAAACCCCAGAATTCCATAGGATTTTGAAAGTGGAATAATAGCACTATAACAATGTAGTGTGGAAAGGCCCATAGACTACATATAAAAGGTAACAAAATTTGATCCTTAAGCTGTTTAATATATGTATAACAGGCCGTGTTCCTGGAAACTGGTTTACTGGTTGGACTCATGAGACTGCAGCTAACTTTTTTTTATACCCTAGACCGATATGTTTATCAGACTGCTCCCTGTTTTCTAGCATATATTTTAGTTTCTAGAGCAAACTATAAGTAACTCCTGAATGTACTGGGGGTTTCAGTATCTGTGGCATCAAAGGCAGACATGATCTAGCAAACTCTGCTAGATTGCAGACCCCAGAATTGTTCTGCCTG
Organism: Iguana delicatissima; assembly: GCA_948472985.1. NCBI lineage: Eukaryota > Metazoa > Chordata > Lepidosauria > Squamata > Iguanidae > Iguana > Iguana delicatissima. The sequence continues at coordinate 827,960 of CAOKZL010001399.1, read as the reverse complement.
ATGTGGGGGAGCTCCTCCTGCCAAGCTAGTGGATGCATTGATACATGAGAAGTCTGAAGACTCTGTTCAAATCAGGTTTGGGACCTGCTAAGTGTCTGCTTGGGAATGGAGAATTGCATGCTTCAATGGAGCCAGGCGGTGACGATATCACTCACCCCAAGAACACTAAATTCCCAGTATCCAGACCTATTGTAATGTATATAATTTGATCTTATTCATTTTTGCTTATAGAAGACAAGAAGCCTTTGTTTGCAGCAGCTGGAATTTTTCTATAGGCTTTGAGCCTTCTGTATTACATTCAAAGTGATGGTACCTCTTTTTTATTGCCATTGGGAGTATATGCGAATCAAGTTTAACTACCTAATCCCTCTCTTTGTTTTCTCTTCTTCTGCTTACTTTTGTTCTGGGCTCTAATTTCTTTTCAGTGTTTTACATGTTTGGATTTGGATTGTGAACCTTTTTTTTGAAGGACTGATTGCCCTTCTTCTGATACTTGACTGTTGGTGTTATTTCGCTGTTAAGGAATTCTTTTGCATCTGATCTGGATCATATCTATAAGTGGTTTATATTAATAATTGAACATTATTACTAAGATAAACATGCTGGATATTATAAAGATGGGATTTCTAAGGGTATTTGCCAGACTGTTTGATGTGTAGAACTGTGCTAATTTTAACATTTCTGGGCAAGCTTACATGAGATGTCCTGCTATTTAATGTTTTGGGAACACAGTCTTTTTGTTTAAGAATACAAGAAATATTGGATGGAATTCATCATGGGTCTACCTGTGGATTGTGACATTCAAATTAAAAATTATGTAGGAAACTCTTAGGATGTAGCTGAATATTGTTTTAAAAAAATTGGCTGGATTTAGACAGTTCAATAATGTACTGAGAAAAAGTTTGATGTACTAGGAGAACAGTTTTCAGGAAAGCTGAAAGATGGGTCAGATGCATATGAGGATATTAAAATACAACAGGTGGCTGAAATGATGTATTGGCAACCAGAGAAAAAAGAGGACAGAGCACAACCTGTGCAAGAATTTACCCAAGACTTGGAAATTACGTTTATATAAAATGAGATAAACAATCAGCAAGAGATGGAGAGAGTCAGTACAGCTGCTGTAAGAAAATGAAAAGCTTAAGTGATGTTACAATTCAACTGTAAAGTTGACTGGTCAAAACTTGGAATCTGAACATACATTCCCCTGAAGAATGTGCTCCAACTGGTATGTGATCTCACAAAATGTTTCCTTTGGAAAAAAAGGAGAATATTGCTTTATTGATGAACTTCCTGATGAACAGGCATCCTGGAAAAAAAAATACTCTTTTCAGCTGGGATCGACACAAAGAATTGATTTTTACCTGCAAGAATGAAAGACACAGACTAAACATTGGCTAAGCTGATAAGAGGCCTTTAAATATGATCCAATTCTTGGGAAAAAGATAGAAGTTAGAAAGGAAGAAGACACAGAAGAAGAAAGCATCTGATGAAGAAAGAAGTTTAAGATTATTTGGAGAAAAGTTATGAAAAGGCTGAGATTATCTGATGAGGAGAAGGAATTAAAATCTTAATTCTAAATTTGTTATTTTTACTATTGCAAGGGTAATTATTGTAATTAGACTAAGTAATTAATTAGAGTTAATAGATTTACTTTGTTTGTGGCCTTTAAAAGTTACTTACTACATAGAGAATTATCATTTTAAGAATTATTAATTTTAATATAGAATATAATGAGAATAAGTTGGGGATTATTTATGTATAAGAAGGAACAAGTTAAAAAAGACTGACTTGTTGTTAAGTTACTATCTAAGGAATTAAGCTTATAAGTAATTTCTTTTTTAATGTTGCCTTGTAAGTGATATAATTACTGATTGGTTAAAATTGATTTTCAATAATTAAGTTGGAATCATTACTAAGTTTTACTATTAATTTTTTCTTCTTTTCCCTCTAAAGAATTATTCTATACTAACACAAAATATAGAATGAATAGAGATTTGATTGTGTTTTACATATTGTATTCTATTAACTAACCTTGTAGGTTTATATTTACTATGAAAATAAATAATAGGCCACCTTAAGTAACCTTAGTCTAAATTTAAGAACCTAGTTGTTACTGTTTGGTTACTATTCTCTGTTTTGGAACAAGGGCAGGAACCAATTTTTAGTTACTTGTAGGTTTGTTGGTGTTTTGTAGTTAGTTTGAGTGTATTGTTATGTAGTTTATTCTTGTTTATTGTTTCTTAGTGTTTTGGTGTTGTATTTTTAATTGTTTTTTTTTATTCAATTAAAAAAGATACCCCTGAATGTTCTCTGTAAAATTGATATTAGACTATAATTTTCCTGCTAGGTCCTGTATAAGGGATACATTTTGTTGAAGATTATAGGCTCTTATTGCTATGATCCCAACAGTTCTGATGCTGAATCAGGTATCTTGAAGCAAAGAGGGGCAAGAACATTGCAAAAGAAAGGCTCAAATTGGGGAAGAAGGCCAAAGATTAGACTTTTATACTGTACTGGCTGAAATGAGTTGGGTCTCTAGTGTCATGTAAATCCATAGACCAGTAACTATGTTTGCTGTTTTTAAAATGTCTCATCTTCAGATGCTTGTAGTTCATCTTGCATCCAGAGGAAACAAAACAGGCATACCTCAGTTAACTTAGGCCTTTTCCACATGGGGGAAAAAATACGGTGTAGGACGACCTCAACCGGAGGTCGTCCACACCGTGGCGTGCGCGAGGGCAGTTATTAATTTTGAGGTTCCACACCTCAAACCGTCCTCGTGCGGCCGCAAGGGGTGGCGCGGCGTGTTTTTTAAAAACCACATATCCTGTGGTTTTTTAAAAATGCGAGCACGCTAAACCGTCGCAGCGCCCCATGTAGAATTGCAGGAGCGCGCAAGCGCATGCCTGCAAAGCTGCTGGGGGGTGGGCTTCCAGCTGGCGTGCTTCTCCGATTGGCAGAGAGACGCCAGAAGCCGCCAGCTGCCATTTTGGGCACCGCTGGATGCTGTCGGACGCCACTGCTGTGTGGAACGGCGAACACACGCTGTTCCCCATGGCGACGGAGCTACCCGGATCCAGGTAAGCTCTGTTTCCACGTGCGCTGCCCTGTATCTCCCCGTTTCCAGCCCCCACGTGTGGAAAGGGCCATTGATTCAGGTGAAGTTGCTTTGGGGGTTAGCTATTTTGAATGCAGGAGCAACTTGATAGCAGGTTGCTAGGCAACCACTGAGTAGTACCTTAAGAGTGAAATCCAGCTCACTAGCTACCCCCCAGGAAGCTGAGGAAACCATACAGCTACAAGGTGGCCACCAAAATGGAAATCATAAGACACAATATTTAACAATCACTAGGGTATCCACTGAAAATAAGAGCTGTCTGGGGCATCCCAACTTGCTATTCTGTGTAGACACAACTTTTAAGAATAAGCTGTCTGGTATATGTGTGTGTGTGTGTGTGTGTGTGTGTGTGTATTTGCCTGTGTGAATTTAACAAATGTGTTTTTTTTGCCTTTTTTAAAAATTTTACAGGATTAAAGCTGCTGTATGGAATGGTAGAATTGGAAAGCTTCCAGGTATTTTAATGAAGAGAAACTGTGAGCCAAGACAAAATGAACCTTTTATTTAACACTGAATTCTCAGTATAGAAATCAAATGAAATGCAATAAGAAAGATGGGATTAAACTAATAACAGGTTCATGCCCATTCAGTTGACCATCTAGGAATTTGAGAAATATGGAGTTCTTCAAGACAATTCTAGAATAGTTGACAAGAAGAGTCAAGGAAGCTACAGAAGGCAAGATGTTTTTCTAGGTACACCTTCCTCAAATAAGTAATATATGAAATCCTGGCATGAATAGTATATAACAATGAGTTCTGGACAAATTAAATGGGAAATTGTTTATTTTTGCAAGGACATTTAAAACAATCAGCATCCCATTCAAGGATCTGTTATAGGGATTATAATGTGGTCAATATAACATTAAACTTCAAAGGGAATGTGTAGGGAGGTGGCTGGGATGAGGTAACTGAAAAAAAAAATGTGAGGGTGAGCTGGAGTATTTCAAGCCACATAGAGTAGTTTAATGACAAAGAAATGGGCAGAATATGTGGGGGGAAATGTTGATTTCTCATGTTAATGAAAAATTGTGCATTTTCCCAAAGGAAGAATCTACCCCGAGTTACCATTTGATATTAACATTTTATGATATAATATTCCAATTACAGGTTGCACAAAATGCATATTTTTGGCAAAGTATGTGTAATTTGGAAAGTGCATACAATGTATGAATGTATATGTGTATTATCAAAAAGCATACAAATGAGTAACAAGATGCCAGATAAGATTAAATGTGTATAAAGATGAAAGCCTGGATATACATTTGGAGGAGTTTAAATGAGTGCACAAAGAAGATATTTGGGTTATTATGGGCAGATCAATGAAAAAGCTTACATGATGTGCTGTGAAAGGAAAAAAGCAAACATTGTGTTGAAGGTTATTAAGAAAAGAATTGGGAATAAAATAACTAGTATAACAGTGACAATACACAAATCTATTGTGATGTCCCATATCTAATTCCATATGCTGTCCCAGCCATCATATCTCAAAAAGAGCAGAAATGGGAAAAGTGCACACAGAAGTCAAGGCTAAAGGTTCTCCAAGTATGATCCTCCAGATGTTTTAGACTTCAACTCAAAGCAAAATGTTTGACCATTTTCCAAGTTGGCCAGGGCTTATGGAAGCTGTAGTCCAAAACACCTGGAGGATGACAGTTTGAGAACCTTTGCTTTAGACTATTTCTACCACAAGAAAAGTGTATTTGGATATTTGGCTCTGGAAAAAAAAAATACTGTGGTATAATAAAAATCTGTAAAATTATGCATGTTGGGTTGAAAGCATAACTGAGAGACTTTTTACTCTCTCCATCTTAGAACATATGGATTGACAATAGATTTAGGACATTGCATAATTGGCTGGGGGATTTTGATGTACAAGATATGGTGAATACAGTTATATTAGAAAAAAATTTAAATGAAAATAGATACACCCATGGCAGCAAATATTTCAATGGGTATTCATCATGATAGTATATAGCACCTTCCAAATTAAGAACATGATGTAAATAGAACCCTGCTGAATCAGATCAAAGGCCTATATAGATCACCATTCTATTCCCAGTTCATCCATTTTCTGGGAAGTCCACATGAAGGATATGAGTTCAACAGTACTCTTCCACTGCTCTTCTCTAGTAACTGGTATTCAGAGGTATGATATGCCTGATCCTGAAAGTAGCATAGAGTTATAAAGCCTAATGGGAAATGGTTCACACCTTATTTTTCTTTCTCCTGCCCTGAACTTTCACATCTGTAGTCATAAAGATATATCTCACTTTTTATCTTATGCATGAATGCCTGTATTAATTAGATATGTGCATCTGCTAATGTGGGTTCTGCTCCACAAAAATGTATGCCAAAGTATGGATTAGTTTTAAGGTGCAGAAGGACTTTTGTGTGGGGTTTGTTTTGTTGCAAAATACCTTTCTCTTAGGAATTGGCCTTCTATATTTCATACAAATGACATCATTGTTTAATAGATTTCATTAATCTAGAACTCATTGTAAATGACCCAAATGAGACTCCCAGAAGGGACTGAAAATAATCATGTCATCAACATAGGCTGCTGAACAATCTTATACCGACTTGAGCACAACATCCACCAATCTTTGGAATGTGGCCATAACCCCATGTAGACCAAAGGGCATAAATGTGAAGTAACAGAGCTCCCTGTGGGTCACAAAGGTTGTCTTTTTCCTAGACTGTGGAGTGAGGGGAGTCTACCAGTATCCTTTGGTGAGAACAAAGTGACATACTGAGCAGCCCCTAACTTTTCTAATAATTCATCTACCTGTAGCATGGAATAGACATCAAACTTGGATACCTCATTAATTCTGTGAAAGTCTGGGCAAAAGTGTACTCTTCCCAACTCACTGGTGCCCCTAGCTTTTGTTGCATTTGTTGATGCTGTTCTGCAAACCATGTCAACAAAGTTTCTTGGGGGTTGGATTGTCCCCTCCACTCCTATTCCACAGCCGTTTCTCCCATCATTCAGCCTACTCTGCATAGGTCGGTGGTCCTGGGCAGTTTCCTGAGTTAAGTTTCTCCTTCCTACAGTCGTTTGTTCTTTTATTCAGTTGTCTTATATCCTTGGTTACTGTTTCTAATTTTGATCCAAAATTCTCTACCTCTTTTCTCACCTCTTTTGATTGTTTTAATTTAATCAATTGTTTGATTGTAATTTGATTGAGGATCTTCTTTGAGTTTCAAGTAGCAATTGAGACTGAGGACAAGCTTTCCTTGTCCTTGCTGCCATTTTGTTGTTATTTATTTTATCTTCTCTTCCTCTTATTTTCACAATAGTTTTTTTCCCCCTCTTCCCTTCTCTTTTTTCTTTGGAATGAATCTCTATAATCTTTTGATTGATTGTTGCTTTAAATTAATATGATGTTTGTTATAATGTACAGTTGATCTGTTTAGTGTATAGAATTACTTTTCTATTTACACAAATATTACTAATCTTGATAAAGGCAGTTATTATCTTCAACATTTTTAAATAAGTAATTACAATATTATGAGATATTTAATAAAATATAGCATGAAATGTAATAGTGGCTTCACATTTATCTATCAAAATCAGTAATATATCACTTGAATAACTTTATTGCTAATATTAACAATAATAATATTTTAATAATAATATACACTAATGATAAATGATTTTAATCAAAATTGTTAAGTGGATAGCTGCTACAGACTTGGGAGCCAACAAGGCACCTTTCTCTCTCTTAATTTAAATAAATTAAAAATGGGCAGATAATCCAGAGAGAAAAAAATCTGCAATTGGAAAGAGGAGAACTACTCTGCATAGGGCTGACTGTCATTTCTTGTCTTTATTTCTGAGTAGCTTCCAACGAATTGTAGTATCAATATACATGTGTGCCTAACCAAAATTACCCCTTTTGTATTCCTTAAGGACATCTGGATAATCTGCTGTAACACAACCTTTTTTGTACAATGGTAAAACTTCACTATTCCTTCCTATCTTGTAAAAGAACTCACAGAACTCCTTCCACTGGTTTACAGAATAGATGAGGCATGGCCATAGGAAGATCCCTGACATTCTATTGTAGGTTTCTTGTTTGTTTGTATGTTTACCTATCATGTTTTTTGATATTTGGCAACCTGGTTTACACACCTCTGGCAAAAGGTTCCTATCTACTAGCTGTCAGCAATGTGCCCTCTAGCCTTAGAAATACAAGAGACTGTGTCAAATTAATGCGAATCAAGTGAAGCCATTTTCCTATACAAAAGCACCACAGTGTTCCCTTAAGGATCAAAATCAAAATGGGTTTATGTATTCAGTGGTGTTGCATTATATCTAAATGTCCAAAGCACAGCAGTTATCTCAGCACCTGAGGCACTTTCTCAGTTAAATTTCTGTAGTGTTGTCATTGCTGCTGCTGCTGTTTCTCACATAACTAGGAAGCTATGCAAATTTGTTAGCTAAAAGGCTGCTTGGGAGATATGACTAGGAAAGACTAGGGGCAAAATATGGGATATACACATGAGCCACTGCATTTTTGGTTACCAATGAGAGAGGAAATACCTTCATTTTTCCCCTTCTTCTTTTCATAGAATAGCCATCACTGAAGGCGGAAAGACAATACCCCTATCATACTCAGATTACCAGAATACAAACTATAGTCCTAATTTGCACAATGAATTGTGACCACATGGTCTGAAGTGTCACATATTAATTTATGCAATGCATTCATCTATGCAGTATATCAATCAATCAATCAATTAATCAATCAATAATTTTATTACAGTCATAGACCAGCATCTATGCAGGATATTCTACTTTGATAGTTATATTTTATGTTTATGTTATAAATGCATGGGTCTGTTTATTGGAGCTGGCCTAATGGATTACCCCCTGCAAACAAAAACATGTGCTGTATTACTAAGCTAAAACTTTTTTCCACACAACCACAAAATAATATTAAAGTAGTAAATATTTTTTAAAAGCCTGTGGATTAGGACCAACATAAATGCATCCATTGCATTAGAAATGCTCCCTGTACAGCCAGGGCTTTGTTCAAAGGTGTTCAGTTTCCCGCAATCAGCCTACTGCTCTTGCTATGACTGTAAGGCCAGGCTGGACAAAGCAAAAATACTTGCTGAACAAGTGTGCTGTAAAGTAGGTCAGAGATCTCCTCTAGGTGTAGCCAAGGTCATTGTCAGGACAATCACCAGGTAACTCCAGAGATAATAGGTGTAAGATGAAGCTGTCATGTCTCTGCTGTCATACAATAGCAACAGGAAGTTCTCACCAAACTAGTGATTGTTTCAGCCCTCCTTCCTAGCTTCTGGACATTTCCCCTTATTATCCCTTAAAAAATAAAAAATAAAAACCTTTTCATTGTGTTAATGAAGAAATTTGCTCATTTTAATCACCAAAAAACAAACAAACAAACAAACAGACAAAAATTCTTGATTTGGGGGGCTGAATCAGGAGTTGCACCACTCTTGTAACTTCCATGCCAGGGATGTCAATGAACTCTGACATGGGATCATTTAACAGAAGCTTTCCCCACTCAAAAAAAGATGGTATATTCACAATGCTTTGGCCTTGCCAAAAAAAAAAAAAAAAAAAGTCTTCAGACAACCAAAAACCAAACAAAACCAATCTGTTGATGGGCAGGAAGGGTCCTTTGCCCTTGAAATTTATGGAAACATTTACATACATGCCTGTGAAAAGTACTGTGTTATTTTGAAAGTGGTGGTTAATGTTCAAAGAGATGCAAGTAAAAGAGAAGGGCGGTGAAGCATATTTTTTGCATATACAAATGCAAGACCTTGTATGTATATTGGTGTGCCTAATGGAAAAATGGCTATTATTTTGTGTATTATTTTTCACCACAGATCAGCCAGTGTTGGGGGAAAAAAAGGTCTGGAAAGAGTCTTCTCTAGAGGGCAGATCAGACAAAACCACCTGGCCTGCTGCAACACATGTGGGGTGGCTTGTTTTTGATTCATACATCTCTATTAAAGGACAGCTTTGGCCCTTTGGGGACTGTTCAGAGAGGGCATCATTCATGAATCAAATTGCTTTTAAAAACCTGGATTTTGACATCATCTTTCCTCTGATCAGGTCATTTTTATTGACACCTCCTTCCTTGCTTCCTTCCTTGATGGATGTTTTTTAGCACTCTGCCTGGAGCTCAAACGGTTTGCAAGCCCACTGCTCTAGCAACAAGTCCTAAGGTGCTTCCCAGCCGGTTCAGTCAGGCCTTGAAATGAGATGATTGGAAGATCATGCTTTAAGTGGCTCTGTCTCATGGGCTGGAAAATCAGATTATATTTTCATAGCTTCTGCGTATAAAGCAGTACATGCTGCTTGCAAAGTGAATAATGCCCAAATAACTAGACACTCTTTAATCAATCATTTCGCTAAGGAGGAAAGCATTTTAACATCAAAGAACTGGGCAAGGGGGGAGGGGATGTGAAAGTTCAGACAGACTCAGTTTATTAATCCCATATTTCCTCCCCCTGTTACTGTTATTCAGCTTATTATTCTCATTTTTGCAGCCTTTGTGTGTGTGTGTGTATATGTATCTCTGGATCGATAGATGTACATATTCACACAGAAACAAACAATCCATTTTATAGAGAGAGATCTCTTTATATATGCAGTCTCCTCTACCAGCCAGTAAGAAAATGAGGCTGCGAATACTGTTGCATTGGATAAAATTGGTGTTAATTCAGTACTGGGCATTAACTGCAGTGGTTGGCTAGGAGGTGGGGGGGCATGGTGAGAACTCTTTTATTATGAATGGTGCTTTGTTTAAAATGAACATTTCCTAACCTTTTGGACAAAGTAGTACAATTCTATTTGTCAGCAGAGCTTTTGAAAACATGGTTGGAATAGCCAGAGGTGGAACAGTTCTTCTTCTCCTGTCCTCACTGTTTAGCTGACTTGTAATCTTCTGGGTATACTCATTTAATAACTGTACCTAGAGGCTCCCAGTGCTCTCTGCAGTGTAGACGTAGCAGTTTGCCAGCAATAATGCTGGAACATAGCATTGTGTATGAACAAATTATCCTCACCTAAGTTACCAGAAGGCATTGTTCAGCTAAGAATAGTGACATGGATGGCTCTTACTGCATCTGAATTTTTCTCACATCTGGCCATGTTGGCATGACAAGACAGCATGGGAAACATGTAGAACCTTGGTTTCTATGTTTTATCATTTCCCTCTCTAATTGCCAATAGTAAGAATGAGCTTTTTTCTTTGATGTTAAAGTTGAAAATTTTCTGTGAGACCCTCTGATGATAGCATCTGTGGTCATAACATTGTCTTGAGTCTTAATGTTCTCTCCTTCTTCCCCTGCCACCCTAGATTTTCCATGAAAAGAGCTGCTAGTTCTGGCTGATGATAGAGAGGCCTCCACAGTGCAGTATGTTCCCAGCCATATCAATGAGCATTCCATGAAACTCTAACTGTGGATTGGCTTGGAGAAGAAAGATTTCCGCCCCCAAATTTTTGGTAAAAAATTGAAAGATTTACCTGACCTCCACTCCAAACTGTGAGGATAGGTGAGCTGATCCTCCTTCAGTCTTCCAACAAGATATTTACAGAGCAATACTAAGGAGACCAACAGACAAAGCACTTCAGTCTTGGAGACTGTGATCTACGCAAATGCATTTGGGTTCCTTCTGGCAGGGCAGAAGCAAACAAAGTGAATTTTATGCTGTTCCCTCTGCATGTTTATTTTTAAAAGTCTGCTCCTTCTCATTACATATCCTGGCTCCCTCTGTGCCATGTCTTCAAATTCAGAGAAATCAAGGAAGAGTTTGTTGCTGTTGTGTGCCCTCAAGTCATTTCTTTCTTATGGCAACCCTAAGGGTCTTATCATGGGGCTTTCTTGGCAGGATTTGTTCAGAGAGATTTGTCTTTGCCTTCCTCTCAGGCTGAGAGAGTGTGACTTGTCCAAGGTCACTCAGTGGGATTCCATGATGAGCAGGGATGTGAACCCTGGTCTCCTGAGTCATAGGCCATTTCTGCACCTTACCGGTTCCCACTGATGTTCCATTATGATTCTGGCAGTGCTTTTGTGGAGATGGGAGAATTATCAGAATGCTCACCTCCACACTTGGCCAGCTCCCTGTGGAAGGGAGCATGAGTGACATGTGCCTGCCTTCTGCAGTGTAGCTGGCCTCTTTCCCATGCTGCACTAGGCAAGGAAGGATGTGATTGCACTTCCACCCCTTCGGCATGACCAGGGTGATGGGAATGCCACATGACTGCAGGTGCTTAACAGATTTTTTTCCATTAAGCAAATATTCTGTGATTGTGACAAGTAGGGATGGGTTGGCAGTGGGACTGCAATGATGTTGTGTAAAAGCATAACCTGTGGACTGCTACCATCACGTCCCCATCATGGGACTGTGACACCATTTGGAAATGGCCATAGTTCAGTGCTCAACCAACTACACCACTCTGTTAGTTGAAGAGGAAAGAATTAGATTGTTGAAAAGAAAGGAAGGTCAGTGAACACATTCCTGAGGTACATTATAAAGATAAAATAATTCAGTGCTTTAAAAGTCAACGCCAAAGGCTGCAATATATGATTTATGCCTTGTTTTTTTATTTTTTATAACAAAAACCAATAAAATAAAATAAAAAAGAATTCAGCAACTACATAGTAAGTTTGCTGTCTTCCGTAGCAGTTTTCTCAGTTGTTGCTACCATCCTCTGGCCTTCATGGCTTAGTCATTTCTTCTCCAGACTGTAGCCACCCACTGGGCATTCTTCCAACTGGAATTCTGCCACTTCCACATAGCTGAGCAGAAATACTCATTTTCTGTCACAGCCAGAAACCAGCACTTGTCATTAACACTGACGACTGGCAAGGTAAATATAGTTCGGAAGAACATGGCCTGACATTATTCATACACTTCCATGACATCCGCAGCTTTAGCTTTGCAGAGACTTATTCAAAATATAAGACTTTTAGCAAGTGTGAGATTTTCTTTTCTCCAGTCCTTGAGACCACAGGTTGAAATATGAAACTATCTCTATCCGTAGAAATGTGGATTCTTTGCCTGCCCTTCTTTTGAGGCAGTAAAGAGATATGAAGAATGGCTGAGATGCTCTCACTGCCTGTCTTCTATGATGTGAGACTGCACCTTGGGAGTTCTCCAGTTCACTTGCCGACTCACACCCCCACTATGAGATCAAGACACCAAGTGCTTTGGGGAATGCATTTTTTTCTCCATTTCTGGAAAATATACATTATGAAAAACACCTGTTTTTATGCAAAACTGTTGTCCTTCCTTTTGGTGAAGCTAATCATAGAAAGAGAGGGTGCATCCTCAACGTTGTTCATCTCTCTTCTGATTTTATACAGCATTAAAATAAATCGATGGGGGAATCTGGTATAAAAAGTCTCTGATTGTACTGGGAGATGACAGAAAATATTCTGGGATCAACAAAATGTGTATGGACCCAAAATAAACTTGGAAAGAACAGGAACAAAATTTGGGAATGTCTGGTCTTTTTAATCAATCTGGATGAACTCGGAGAGAGCAAGAACAAGCTCACTGGACTGCTCAGTCCATGCAGTGCTATTATTTTTCTTCCTTGTTGACCTGTCATATGCAGGCAAGGATTTTTTTGTTGTTTGTTTGTCTTCCAACAGGCTTTTGAGAAAGGGCTTTTGATGGGATGCTGCACTATATTTAATTGTACCATTTTAAAACTGTCTTCTTACTACTGTTAATTGTATGCTTTAAATTGTTTTTGATGTTATTGTTAGTTTAGTGCTAAGTTTTTACATGTTTTAACCTTACTGGGTTTAATTTATTTTTGTAAGACGAGGGCAGGGGGTGGAAGTGGTATACAAATAAAGATAATGATGGTTATGTACAAGGCAATGATTATTGCCTTTTCCAGTGCTATACATTTTATATGCAATCAGAAAAATCATTTATGAGAATACCTAAATAGCTCCCAAGACCACCCCACCAACAACAATAGAAAACCAGCTGCCTCTCAGCAGTTTGCATCAAGAGATTTTTTTTTTCAAGCTGTTTCATTTACAGTGTGAAGGGGGAAAATCACATCAGGACCTACACCCCCAGTGCCACACCAAATTCTGACATGCAGAAGTTTCTCAGGACAGTGTACACACCTATGTTCACATACAAACATGTATTTGTTCACACACACACACACACACACACACACACACACACACACACAAAGAGTGGCACATATCATACCAGCCAATGTATTAGGGTCAATATGACTGTCATTCTGATATAATTCTGAATCAGGATTAAGCTCTACTGAACTCAGTGGTGCTTACGTCAGATTCAGATTTTAAAAAGTGAATTTTAACACATGATCTTCAACCGAGATGAAATCTTAAGATATGAACTAGAATTGTGAACAGTCATGCTAACCACATATGCAAAACAGGTTTAAATGCCTAGAGTTAAGGGGAAACCTCACTGAAAAAGAAAATACTTAACCATTTTTCCTATTTTTAGACATCCTATATGCTAATTTGTCACCAAAAACAGTAGAACTTGAAAGTCTTGTCATCAGCTCAATCACTCACCAGAACAAGGGTTCATCAAATTATAGAAATTCTGGAATCATGTGATTACCATATCACTATTCCAGCCGCATAGCCTATGAGAATACTGACTCATGCCACCAAGAATGTCTCCAAGGCTTCCCTCTATTTCCTAGAGCTAAACTTCTGATTTTTTTTCCTGCTGTACCCATCCTTAACCCAGTGAAGAACCATCAATGTTTTTTGTATCTTTAATTCTGCCATTTATAACTATGCTGGAGATTAAGTACCCAGTGCTCATTCTTGCTGTTATTCTTGATTGTGGATTTACGAATCAAGCAAACTTTTTACAAATTCATATATGCTACAGTTTTATTAAAATGCATATCCCATGGTTTTCCCAATATGGGACCCAGGGCAGCTCACAATACAAGTTAAAACAAGGGATAATACAGTGGGGTTTTAATAAATAAATAAATAAAGAAATAATTGATCATAGTAAAAATATTAATTTTAAAAGGCAGTTAAGACATAATAATAATAATAAAAACACAGCATACCCTAGTTAAAAACCCTTCTTCAATGGTCAATTAATAGTCAGAAGCCTGGGTAAACAAAAATGGTTTTTGTATGCCAGCAAAAGGCGAGCGTAGAGTGGACCAGCTTAGCCTCCTATGGGAAAGAATTGCATAGTCTGGGAGCAACCACTGAGAAGGCTCTCTCTTGTGCCCTTAACAGATCAGCATGTGATGATGCTAGGAAATGAAAGCCGCCCACTGAAGATCTTAAAACTTCATTCTTGTATCAGGAGGTTTATATTGGGAGTCTGTCAGATAGTCTGTTAAAATAGTCTCCCTATATTGATTCCATCTTCACTTCCTTGACTCTCTCTGTATGTTTACTTTCCTCAGAGTTTTCAGGATCTCACACAAGGGTAGGAAGCATCTAGTTGCTGGGAATGAATTTCCACTCAGGATGTAAATCCTTGACTATTAAATTTGCACGTGAGGATAATTTCTCCTCACCTTGGGAGACAATGACCATTTCCACACTACACTGATAGAGCTATTATTCTACTTTCAACATCATGTTGAATTCTGGGGTTTGTAGTCAACTGAGGCCCAAGAGTTCTCTGGCTGAGAATTCTAAATGCCCCTCCCTAAACTGCAAACACCAGGATTCCATAGGATGTTGAAAGTGGAATAATAGCACTATAACAGTGTAGTGCGGAAATGACCAATGATTTTTCCCCTGCAGTACTGTCCCCATATTCAAACATCCTGAACTACTGGGAAGAAATTATTCTGTAGAGGAAAATATGTGATTTTATTATGGCGGGGTGGAACTGTCTGCTGCACAGAAAATTTTTTTCCTGGAGTGGGGGAGATGGTTTCTTGTTCAGGAAACTAGTTGTTCTTTCAGAAAACAGATTTTTGTGTCAGCCCCCCCCCTTTTTCTCCACGGAATAATTCTGTAGCACTTTGGGATACTCAAAAGCAAAGATAAAATTGCACTGGTCTATTATTCTCACTGGTCTAAAACCTTGGGAACAAATCATTATGGATATTCCTTCCACTGCTATTGTCCAGTCCTCTCACCAGCCCACTGGGAGCAAAAGCCATGCTACCGCTCTCTCAGCACATAGCAGCACGGTGCTGCTCAAAAACTTCCTTTTTAAAAATGGTTTTATGAAACCAAATTATGCTGCTTGCCATGACTGAGCCACCAAATGTTGCTGGTATCAGATTTAACTGTGTTTTTAAAACTGTTTCTATTTCCTATGGCAGCAAATTCAGGACCAAAGTCACCAGGAGCAGAAGAGATTCTTCAAAGATCACAAAAACAAAACAGAACACTCAGGGGCCTGTGTTGGGTTCATGGGCTAAGTATTACCCATCCTTGGATTAAAAGAAGGCTTCCTTTTAGGCTTTCAACTTTATAACCAAATCGTTTAGGCTCTAGAGTCTCTAATAATGTCTCTGCCAACAAGGCAGTCAACACCTATCCTAAAGCTTCTCTTTTAATAATGTACTACATCCTGTTATCTGTAATCTGACTAGATGATGATCGATTGATCCATTTAGGATTTGGGCCTCAAAATAATAGACAGCATCCACAGTGAGTTTCTAGGTATCTGTGACCAGCCAGGCACAGAAGGTCATTCCATTGCTTTGGAACAAGGCAGACATGTCTTCTTTGGCACCATTTCCTTCTTTTTCTCCTGATATATATATTTTTTTCTGGGCCTATCTTTTCCAGCCTTTCTTTGATGCTCCCAATGCCGTTTAAATTCATTGAACTGTATCCCTTCAGTTCTTTCCTGCAGGTGTGTGTCCTTTTTTCTCTATTTTGCTAGTAGCAATACCTCTCTACTGACCTGCCTACCTGTTCACTCAGGACCCCCCATGCTGCTTCTCGATGTAGTATTTTATTTTCATTGTCACTTCTGCTCTTTATCTGTGCTCTTCAGTGCTGCTGTACTTGAACCCTGAGCTTTGGGGATGTACTCAGGGATTTTAACTTGAAGTCTCTAATAGCAAGGATTGTATTCAACTAAAAAAATTGCCTTGCTATTTTCTGTCTCTTTCCCCTCCCTGCACCTTCTGTCTGTCTGTATTCTGTTAATGTATGTTGCTATGCAGTGTGGTGCAAATGCACAAGATAACCATGATAGTAGTAACTACTTCTTTCATGCCGAAAAAGCCAGCCATGTGAGTAGGAAATGGAATCTTGTGAAGGCTGAATTTGATCAATATAACCATAATAGTAGCTAAGTCCCAGGAACATCCCTTACAAATGAAACTCAGTATAGAGCACCACCAGTTAAGGTACTACGTGGTGATTAGCTCTAGGGGTTCACTGGTTGCAGTTCTCTAAGGGATTGCTGATGGCAGAAGCACTGTAATCATACTCTGTAGATTGCTTGGCTCTTTAAACCTTTGCCCCATCTGCGTGTTTATTATTTCCAAATCCTTTTAAGAAAGAATTGTTGCCTGTTGGCAAAACACACAGTCACTTAATGCACAAACAGGAACATACATCACAGACAACAAGTGCAGAAAACAGTATGGACTGTTAGGACTGAACATTCAACTGACTGCTGCACACGCTTAGAGGAAAGGAGGCAGTTTTAATGATGGCTAGTGCATGCGTCCATTTGTAAACTGCAGGGCTCAGAAGGGGCTATGCAAATTGCATACATATATGTAAAGACCAAAGCAAACCAAATCTTAAACAGTTATAGATATCAGCATCTTCAGATTTGGGTTCTGAACCAGGCTGGATTGAATCAAAATCAAACCATATCAAATTTAGGCCTATTCCAAAACACCTAATTGGGCTACAGTCCAAATTTCGTACCCTTCGCACAACCTTACTGAACAGGAATTGTGCTCCAGCATGTATGTTAGGGAGCTGGTATAGTAACTAAGCATTTTTGTCTTCCACAGTATAAAATATGTTGTGGAAAAATAAAGCTCATCTTATTTACACTTGACAGTTACCCTTGAGTTATTCATCCCCATTTGGAGAAGTGAACTTCCATACTTTGTTGGAGTACAGTGCATGGGTATTTGCATCACACTTCTGGTGAACCTCCCAATGTCTGTGGGTTCAGACACATGAGTAAATATGTGCTTGCATCTGTGAATGAAGATACACAGTAACATCTTGAAAAGAAACTCCAAGAGCTGTGCCTCTACACATTCCCCCTCTGCATAGCTCAGAAATGTTCTTTTTTTTGAAGTACAGCTTCCAGAACACCCTAGCCACGAATAGAGAGAGAATGGAGGTTTTTAAGAAAGCAATATTAATTAATTAATTTGATTTATATCCTGCCTTTCTTCCAATATGAGACCTAACAGAGGGTATGTAAGAATCAGAGGAATGGAGGAAATGTTTATGAATTTTGTTGCAAAAGAGAACCATGATTCACAACCTATGTCGTTTTATAACCTGGAGGTTAAATTCTACTCTGCCACAATTACAGAACACTGATAAGAAGGGACAGAAGGAATGTGATGGATTGTGTAAACATTACATTTTCAAAAAATACATCTTTATATTCGGCAGAACTGAAAAGGAACACGATGGTCAAAAAACAAACAAACAGGCTATAGATGAAGATCTTGCCACTAACATACAAAGTTGCAAACACACACAAAATACCATCCTGAAAAATAAATGTGAGAGATTTGATAGGGAAACAATAGTTATTCAGCAGCACTTGCTACTGATTTATATTAAGTTTACAAGAAAAAGAGAAAATAGGGAGAGATCTAATTTGAAAATTAAGTAGTAAAGGTTGAAAAATAGAGTTGCAGGATATATATCTTATAGTAATGAAGAGGACTGAGCAAATAAATGTCACCTTTTTTAAAATAGAGGATATATCTTGATAAGTTGTTTTGAAAATAGGCATGGAAAGAAGGAAGGGAAACCTAGAAAAATATGTGTGGGGTCATTTTAGGACACAGAGAGCTATTTTTTTAAAAATGCAGATAATTTAGAGGATAAAAATGAATGACCTGTAAAGTTACAAAAGTAATAGCCTCTTTATTAAATGAAGATGACAAGGAGATAGAAATGCAAAAGAGAGAAAGTGCAATATACTAGTTAACGAAATAGCCTGACTTTCCTGGATTATGCTTCATTAGGGATGAGAAGCACAAGCCAGTTGTTGACTGGAAGCTAGATGGCAATGATATTCTTAAAACGTCCAGACTATAGAAAATTAGAGAGACAGAAGAGCTGCCTCTCAACCAAGGAGTGTTTGAAGGTGATTATAAGAGTACAGATAAGGCCAGTACTTGGAAAAACAAAGCACAGGAACTCACTGGAGCCAGAAGGAATTCCTTTGGAGATGTCAAAGGGCATAAACTACTTGGAGTCAGACAAACAAATTCTAAGGGAAGGGAGCATACCAGATACATGGTTCAGCTATTCAAAAAAAGTGAAATAAGTCTGGGTGGGTGGCCTACTTTGTAGAGAGGAGTACTCTGATTGAAGACATCTTCCATTTGAGGGACAGTTGACTGAAATCATAAGCAAGGAAAATAGGGGCCTTGAAACTGTCCATCAAACATTTTCCTCAAAACCACAGACTGAGAAGGTCTATATAATGGGTAGGAATCATGCAGCTGTCCAGATGTCATTATAATGCAACTCCCAACATTCCTCAACGTTAGCTATCTTGGGCCCTTTCCGCACGAGAAAGTTAAAATGGGCTAAAGCATTCTGGCACGGAGGTCGTCCGCACCTTGGATTGGACTAGGTCCGGACTACTTACCTTAGTTCCTCACCTTAGTCTGATCCAAAATGCCCCGAAGTGGTCCTCCAGTGCACTAACTGAAGACCGGAAAAATCTGGTCTTTCAATCTTCCAGAGTGCGCCATTGCGTTCCTGCTGACTAGTGGAGATGCGCAGACTTGCACCAATGCGAGCCAGCGATCAGCGGAGGGCGGGCTTTGGGTATGGCCAGCGTCAGCTATTGGTCCAGACCCATGACGAAACAGGAAGCCGTCATTTTCAGCTGGAGCAGTGTGGATCTAAAGACCTCGCACTGCTCCGATTTGCCCTGGACTAATGGAGGAACCCTCCAGAAGGGCTTAAGGGAAAGTCTGTGTTATTTTGGACCCAGAAGACCCGGTAAGTAATGGCATGGAGCGATTCACTCACCTCGTGCAGAAAGGGCCTTGGTTAGAGCTATTGGAAAAACATTCCCACTGTTGGTATGTATATTGCATGGTCACACTCTTTCTCTCTATTAGAGAAATAAGAAAACCCACAAAGAACTAAATCAGAACTAGTTGATGTCCATCTAATATAGCAATTTCACCACAATTTTCAGTGCAATTTGTTGTTGTTGTGTGCCTTCAAGTTGTTTCCACCTTAAACCCTAAAATGAAGCTATCATGGGGTTTTCTAGGACTGTGATGTGGCTGAGATCACCCAGTGGTTTTCCATGGCCAAATGAGGAATCAAACCCTGGTCTCCAGGGTCATAGTCCAATGTTTAAACCACTACACCATGCTGGCTCTCTTAGTAGAATTAACCCTCAAGTAAATGCATACATAGCACAAACTCATTAATGTCAGTCCCGAAACAAGTTGTCTTTCCATTCAATACAAAGTTTGGAAATATTACTTTTTTGACTACAGCTTTCAGCATCCTGTAGCTGGCATGTCCAGTGGCTGGGGGATTTGGAGAGTTGCAGTCAAAAGATGATATTTCCAAAATTGAGTGACTACTTTGCTTCCATGAAACAGCACTGTAGACCAGTACCCTTCTTGGCTTCACAGGTGGCAAATAACTATGAAAATGTTGATGGTGGGTACATCACCTCTGACTGGCCATAGCCAAGGCCCAAGAGTCTGCATACAGGTCTTGTAGTCCCGGTATATGAGACTGCAAAAGTCTATAAAGTGATGGTAACGGGGGAAAAAAGCTTCCAAAATATATGTAAACTATGGGTACTTTGTTCTAAGTCTATACAGGCAGAAATCCCTTTGAAGTTTAAATTATACACTGTGCATTATAGGAAAGAATAGTTTCCCTCTTTGCTTGCTTCCCATTTGCATGCTTTCCTTGTGCACCTCTAAAGTCTTTAACTGAAAGGCCTCTTGTTCAAGGCTATCTAATAAAGATATTAGCAAAAACAGCAATTTTAATTAACAAGTGTAAAGTCCAGCTTTGCATGGAGAAGCCTCAAACTCTCTGACTCACTAATTAAGTTGTGGAATTGCCAGTTCTCTGAAAACCATAAAAACACAGAAGATAAGAAAAATCTAAGTTCTGTTTGAAGTGGAAATGCACGTAAGTTGAATGATAGACTACGAAGCAGAAGAAAGAGAGGTTGTAAAAGTGAAACTTGGAATTAAATGGGAACATATATTTAAATGAAATTCCTTTACAGATCATGTCTGGCATCCTATTGGTGACACAGATGGGTATAAAAGAGGATCACGTCTGTATATGCACTATTTTAGATCAGTACAATCAGTTCTTCCTTCCAGAAGGCACCCATCTGGGTGCACAAGAACAGCTGGAGAGATGGCCAATGAAGTTGTATCTGCCTGGCCACTGATTGGCTGCATGGGTTCACATGGTCTAATTCCAGATGCTCTTGAACACTGAGGGACAAAGGAGTAGACTTATGCTGGAATTAGGGATGGGCCAACCGAATCCTCGAATCCTGGGTAAGGATTTGGGATTCCCGAATCCGAATCCCTGTACCAAAATAGGCAAACCGAATCTTTCAAATCCACCAACTAAATAGATTGTTGGAGACTGGGACGCCTGAAAACCAGGGAGATCGGGATGCCTGAAAATCCAGGCAACCATACATACAAGGGAAGATAGTAAGTAGGTGAGGTTTTCCCTTAGAGTAATAATGGCCTTTGCTAACAATTTCACAAATGACAGCTGGGCTTGTATTCTAAGATATTTAAATTGAGCATTTCATATTTCAGTTCAGTATTTGACTGGAAGCTACAGGCTTGAGATTTCAAGGACAGCTGAAACATTCCTTTGCAGAGCTCCCCTGCAAGCCTCTTTCAGACACAATACTGGGGTTTGGAGTTTTACAAGATGTCACAGCCTTCTCTGCCAAAGTGTACTGGTGCATCATCAATCTACAAACCCCAGGATGCCAGAAGCAGCTACAAAGAAAAGCTAGTTTTGAGCTGGATTATCTCTCTACTGTAGTATGTGGCCCTGTTTATACAGGCAGGAAAATGTGGGATTAATCCACATTTTCCTGCCTGTGTACAAAGGGCCTTCATGTCATTTTCAGTCTGGGGAGATCCTGAGGCAAAACTAGGACAATTGTCCTGGCCAGATTTCTTCAGAGGGAGGTTTGCCTTTACCTAGGCTTTTGCTAAGGCTGAGAAAGTGTGTCTTGCCCAAGATTATCCTTCTTTCCCTTGCTTTTTAAACTCTTTTTTTTAAAAAAAGGATTCAAAAGATTTGAGATTTGTGGATTCCCAGAACCCTCCAGGGATTCGGATCCAGATTAGGAAAATTCTGGATTCGTCCCATCCCTAGCTAGAATAAGAGGCTATCTGTTATCGCCTTCATATTCAAGGAAGCCAGAACAAGCTTGGGCACACCCCTGTAGCCAATCGGTGGAAGAGGACAAGGAGCTACATCCAGCAGCACTCTGGCTGTTGTTGCATATGGGTGGGAAGCACCCAGATTGAGAGAGAGAGAGAGAGAGAGAGAGAGAGAGAGAGAGGGAGGGAGCTTCCCACTAATTATGCTGGCACACATATAGACCCTACCATTGCAATGTAGAATCTTGGCCTTTATATTTATTTATTTATGTAAATATTTCTAGCTGCTACCTCCCCCACATCAAGAGATCTCAGGGCGACGTAAGGGTAAAATAATGCTAACAGTACTAAAGCAATGCAAATAATTTAGACCAAAAACATGCTAAACACATTAATGGGATTAAAAGATTAAAATGTGCTTTACTGCTGCTTATCTGCTTATCTTTCTAGCTGATGTTTTAAATTCTTTTTCATGTTATAGATAAGTGATAGCCCATTAAAGGTCAAGGTGCAAAATTCATATGTGAGTGCTCATTTCCTGGTTTTCAGGCAAAAGATGTAAATAATAATGAAACAACAACAAAAACAACAACAGGTTTTAGATTTAGGGATAAACTAAAGGTTCCCCTGCCTTTTGCAGCCAGTTGTGCCCCCCTTCCTCCACCACCCTGCCATTTCTGCTGCTTTTCTGACTGAGAACACTGGCTTCAGCAAGCACTGATGAAACAAATTACTAACCTTTAGTTTCTCTCTTGCTGTCTCCCTCCGGTCTCATCTGTCTCCCTCTTTCCTCCTCTGAGTGAATGCATGTGTGGTGCGAACGCTCTATAGCCTCTGTCTGCATCCTTTGGCTTCCTTTCTTATTTCTGCCTATGTTTTTGAGAACTTGCTACTTTGATCTACTCTATTAGGGAGATCAAAATAAAACAAATTAATATAATATAATAAAACAAATTAATATGAATGAATTTATACAACTCTCTCACAGATTTGCAATTGATATCTAAAGAGCCATACCCCAGGACACCCAAAGTGTCCCCTCATCAGTGTCATCTTTGAAATCTCAGGGATTAGGAGGCTGCTGGCCTGGTAATCTCAGTCCTGGGAATTACTTGGGGTGCAGAGATGAAAAGTTCTCTCTTCAATGCTTTCAATAGAACATAAAGTAGATATTTGATAAGGGTACAGGTAGGGATGCTAGTGAAATCTAACAGAATCTGCGGGTATCAGATTTTCCCTGTTTCAAAGAGGTGGCCTCCTTATGATTCTGGACTTCCTTAGCTGAATGGAATCAGGGACCAGAAAGGAAGTACTACCTGCTCTTGAAATATATGGAAATATTGACATGTATGCCTGTGGAAAATATGGTATTACTTTTAGAAATGATGAATGAAAGAAATCCAAATAATAGACAACAGTTAGGGACCTGTTTCGATTTATGCAAATATGTCTAAGTGTATTAGTGTGCTGGGTAGAAAAAAATGCCAATTATTGTAGTATTAATTTCCACCCCAATGTGGCTGGCATGAAAAAATAAAATCTGGAAAGAGTACTGTGAGGGTGACAGAGCTGACTAGAGTAGCTGCCCTGCTGCAACACATGCACGGCGGGTTACATTTGATTCGTACATCACTAGTCGCCGATAGATGACTGGGCTAAAAAAGGAAATGTCAGCAGTAGAAAAATAGATCTAAGAGTCTTCATTACAAAAGGTGAGCTTTGAAACCATGGACACAAATGAACACATCCAGAGGAAGAATAGTGTTGAATGTAAACAGTAGACAGCCAAGGAGGAAACCCAGCAGGAACTAATAAGGAGCAGCCGAGACTGGGAACAAGAAGAATTAAGGACAGACACATTCACAGTTACAGATAGGAAGTGAATCGAGAAGAGAACAAAAAGGGGAAGGAGGAGTCTTGTGACACTTTTAAGTCTAACCCATTTATTTCAGCAGAGTGAAATGGGATGCAGCAAAAGATAGTCATGGCACTGCCCATAAACCTTGGAAAGGCTAATTTAGCATAAACAGCTGTACCATCTGCAAGCTAACATGTAGATCTGTTAGGCTTTAAGGGCATTAAATATTCCTGAAGTATGAAAGTAAATCACTTAACAGCCTCACAGCCTAGCAGATCTATGCATCTCTTGCAGATGCTATAATTGTTTATGCTAAAGTAGTCTTCTGAAGATTTCATACTTCCCCCAGGTATGAAAGCAGTAAGAAGGCCAGTATCATGTAATGGTTTGATTGTTGACTAGGAGACTCAGAGACCAGAGTATCAGTCGTCCCTCAGCTATGGAAACCTACCGAGTGACCTTGGGCAAGTCATACTTTCTCAGCCAGAAAGGAAGTCAATGGCAAGTCTCTTCTGTAGAAGTCGTGCCAAGAAAACTCCATGGAAAGTTCACCTTAATGCCCCAGTAACTTAAAAGTCAGCTTACAGTTACATAATAGACATGAAAGTGATTCAGGCTGCTTTTGCAAATGTTGATTCTATTGATGGCAAACTCCTTTCTTGAAGAATTTTTTTTAAAAAAAATACACACAACAGTAATGAAAACCAGCTTATTAATATAAGTAGTGTGATAAGAAGCTGTTATCTCTACTCAGATCTCTGCTATCAGGCTGGAATATGTGTATATTTTCAGTTTAGCTGTCTCCCTTTCTCTCTTCTCTTCAAATCCCATGTGTTTCATCACAGCCCTTTTGAGGTCTGTGACTGAGGCCATTTCCACATTACACTGTTATAGTGCTATTATTCCACTTTCAACATCCTATGGAATCCTGGTGTTACCCTATGTGCTGGGGGTCCCGAGAGGGGTGCCCAAATAACCAGAGAACAACAACAAAAGATGGGGAAATTAGCTGGGGCACTCACTTAAGCGAACGAGAGGCAGGGTAACTTTGCGAGGATCTTTTAACCCTATGTATATGGGGTCAGGTCAGTTAAGCAGTCAGACAGCTTTAAAGTAACAAAAATGATGTTTTATTAAAGACGGACAAACACTTAAGACAACACAACCACACAACTAGCTAAGAAATAGGAAATAAGAGTTTTCGGGGGAAATTGGTGATACAACACCTTTCTCATAGTCCTGAAGAAGCCAAAGATGGTAGTGAAGGAACTCAGCGTGGTGGCCAAGGGGAGTTTGCCCGATAGAGTGGCAGCAAGGCTGGATATAAGTCCGGAGCGATCCGAGGAAGCTCTCGGAGCTTGGGATTTTTATGGGGGGAAATATGGCCATGGGCTAGTCTGTACTTGGGAAGAACAATGAGGTTTGGGCACGAGACAATGTCTTCGAAAGGTCAGAATTTAACATGATTGAGTTAAGTTCGAATTGACAAAGGAACGACCAGTATGCAGATGCAGCTTGCCTGGGCGGTGTAGTGTCCAGCTCGCCAGGGTGCCGGCTCGGGGCAGGGGCTCTTTGTATTAGCCTGCATACTTAATGAAGTGTTTGTTTCGGGAGGTCTCCTAAAGCAAGATCTGGCTGTGTCTGGCTTGCTTAGGTGTAAACAGAAATGATTCAGCATTTAATAGCCATGCCTAGCTCCGTGCTTGTTCAGGGGCCTCACAAACACTTGGCTGAGGGTGGCAAAACAAGACCAAATTGCGATATCAAAATGATATCTAATGTCTACCAAAGCCAGGCCAGTTCACGGTGATAACACTGAGGTTTGCAGTTTAGGGAGGGGCCTTTAGAATTCTCAGCCAGGGAGCTCTTTGGCCTCAGGAAACTACGAACCCCAGAATTTCATAGGATGTTGAAAGTGGAATAATAGCACTATAATGGTGTAATGCAGAAATGGCCTGAGTATCCTGGGAGAATGAAGCACTCTGCCATTGGTTTGGGCTTATTAACACTTATTTCCAAATGGAGATTGCTGGTATCACATTGGAAAAATGACAAGTAAATGAACCCCTCAGTTTGTGGGTGACATTATTGGGCCTTGTAATGGTATTGCCTGAGGAGATGCTGGGACAGAGGCCTTTTTCCTGTATTTCCACCCATATTATATGGACTGTTGGAGGTGAGTAGCTGTTTAAGGTTAGCTGGGTTGTCTGTAAGCAAATATAAGCTCCCTGTGAGGGGACAGCAATATTCTCAAGAGTGGGTAGTGACTTGTTGATGAAGCGTTTGAGCCCTCTCAGCTTGAAATTATAAGTGACTGCTAGTGATCAATTAGTTCTAAGATTAGTTATTCAGAACCCCAAGAAGAGGTTGTTCATCAGAAAGTGACCAAAGTTATCAAAGAGGTTTTAAGAAATGGGGTGGAGGATATAATTATCAGTATAAAATACATTTCAAGATCACACAATTAAGCCAGAAATTACATTCATTTCCTTAGTAGACTTGCTTGTTCATTGCTCAGGTGCCGCCCACTCCAAACAATCCTGGGAGCTACTGCCATACATCAACTGGCTATTTGCAATCCTGTTTGGTTAGTTATTGAGTGCAAATGAGTTGAGGGGCTGTGTTAGGCAGTTTGAGTTAAAGTTTGTGCTAGTTAGAAATGGACTTACCCCTAGCCTGTCCAAAAGCATTCTTACATTCTTCCCCCATCCCATAAGTTGGACTGAATGCAGCAGAGGATTTTTTTTTATCTTATTTTGAAACTGTCACCCTCCTTCTCTTGACCCTGTTTCCACAAGCACAGCTGCTTCCATTATTATTATTATTATTTTATCACCTTCTTTCTGCTCTGATAGCCAAAAAGCGTACAAAAGAAAATTTATGGATCTGGAACCACATGTTTGCTTTCAGTTGGGCATCCTTTGTGAATGAAAAATTGCTTCTCTCCCAATCTTCAGAATATGTTTTGTAAAAGGAAAGGAAAAATAATAATTTCAGAGGGTGGAGGACATACAGGGAACAGAGTACATCTGTTGTTTATCTCTGCAGTTTTGCAGACTGCTGTTCTCTGCATTTTAAGAAGTCTTCCCCCTCCTCTCCCAGATGAAACTGTGGTATTTTTGGAACTGCATACAATGATATAGTTTAACTTTACATTATTTCTTGTCCCCCAAAGGATCTTTAAGTGAGATACATAAATATTATGTTTAGCACCAGGAGCACTTTTATGAAACAAAATGAAATTGGGCATTAATCGTTTGGCATCATGCTTTGTTTTGAGGTTTGGTTGTATTATGAATGCTGAGCTAAACAAGGGATGTTACCTGTGAACACCACACCACACACACAGACACACCCCTTTATATAACTTCCAAGCCTGTATTAGTTATGGAGTGTTTGTGACCACAAACCATGGATTTTGAACTGCCACACAAAAGTGAGTACTGAGGCTCAAAATATGAGTTCAAAATCAACACACACACATACACACAAACCATGCACTGTCAAAAGTTCTCCAAATCTCACCTGTTTATGGATTCTTTTAGTGATTTCAGACCATGTACTGAAATATACCATGTGGGCTTATAGTGAACACACTAAATCTGCATCATTGTCAACTTCCCTCAGAAACTATGTCAGACACCTAGGATAGTTATGGACCAAGTTTGGTACCCACAGATCCCAAGTTTCAGGCTGTATTCTTAAAAAAAAAAAAAAAAAAGGAGAGATTGAGAGAGAGAGAGAGAGAGAGTTCATTATAAATACTGCTGACCCCCACTCTCTCAAATTCCTTCTATACCTATGTCAAAGAACCAGGCTTTTCATTAAATTCTTATATTTCTCAGAGTCAAAGTATGCCACTTAAAAAAAATAAAAAAGTGAATCAAAAACACAAATATTCTCAGATATAATTATATATATGTGCGTGTTATATTTTTGTAATTTTTGTAATTTTTAATTGATATATATATATATATATATATATATATATATTAAAAATTACAAAAATTACAAAAATATAACACATTCAATTGAAAAGAGAGACAATGTATGATGATAATAGAGGTCAAGAATAATTCAAGAGATAATGGTTATTAATTAACCAACCTATAACTCTCATCTCACAAAATATAGTGAATTTCTTGTCTCAAATGAATTTCATTTTATCTCTGTTTCCCTTTTTCAGAATATTAGTAAGGGATAGACACACACACACACACACATTTGCTAGCTGACATATGGCATATGAGGCTATTCTGAATTTGGTTCTATGTAGGACACATGTTTCTTTGTATTCATATCTCCAGTGAAATCACTCTATTCCTCAGTTTCTGCCATTTTTGGTATGTAGTCCATGGAAAGATAGTTGGGATGACACTGACCTTCATATTTCTTTTCAGCATCATTGGTTTTATATGCCTGACCAGTAACCCTGAGGTCAATAATGTGTCCACCTTGGCTAATGTTCAGTTTATTCAGCATTCACAGACACATAGTTGTTCACATACCAGGAATTGCGTCCAGACATCCTGATCCTCTGGATCACTGAGTTTAAGTGTCTTGGACTCTGGAGGACAAACAATACATAGCAGAGCATCATTGGCTTTTGCTGGATATTCAGAAACTGTCTTTTCTTTCTGAGTATAATATTTATTGAGCCTTGACACAGCTGACCCTGCAGGAACAAGCTTCATGGTGCCTTCCAATGATTCAATATGACTGAAAACAAAGTCATCCCAGATCTATTGGTGAGGATGTTAAAATACAGTGTTTTTGAAGTCCTTGAAATAAATCTGTCTGCAAGCATTGCTAGGAGTAGCACTGTCATATCTACGGAACAGTATCATCATGACTGTCCACAGCAGAATCAAATATGACATTTCAAGTAGGTCTTTTGCTGGTTTGAGAAGTATTTCCTAGTTATTTCTCATATTCATTCTGATTTTCATGCTAAGAATCTGCTTTATGTTCTCTGTTACACATATGAATACACTAATATCACAAATTTCCTGGCATCTGAACAATGCCTTGTTTCAAGGCATTCACCATTCTTTCTGATGGACTTCCAGCTCCAGTGAGCATGAGCTTTTACTTCACAAACTGTATTTATCATCTCCTTCAGTTTCACTCAATACCACAGTGATAATGTGAGTAAGGAATGCCTTAGCATCGTTAATATCTTGTGATTGCATAACTTCAGCTGTACTCCTTAGGTACAACTGACAAGAACTGGTGCTGTCCTCTTAGACTAGGAATCTTTGCCATCACATGGATCATTTGTGCCACATCATCTGCAAAGCAGGGAAATTTAAGTGATGCAGGATTTGAATTTAAAAACTTTCAATATTCACAGAGGTCGTTCCACCTAGAGGTAAACAGCTTGGCTTCTTGGATACATGGAAATATGAGTGCTTGTAACCTCCTTACATGTTGTTAGCCCACTGTATAATCTCATTCCCAGGCAGTGTCAGCTATTTACAGTGGAGGAGTGCAGTCTCCTAAACTTTTATGTGAAAGGTCTAAATAAGGTACCTAAACACATTCAACTAAAAGCATATGGGTTTTTCCATTTGACCAGGAAGATGTGGACACCTGCATGTGGAGTGGGATTGTAAGTCTTCAGTGATCTTTCCTTCCAACCCACAGTTAAGCATTGGCCTTGGAATAAGAATAGGTAAGAATTTCTTTATAGTCTGTTTTTTATAAGAATTTATTAAAAATTTAAATACAGTGAAAAGTGAAATTGAAAGATTTACCTATTCCAACCTTCACCACTTAAGGAGGTAGGAGAGAAATAATAACAGGTTAACAGTAGAGCCTGGAATATTTCATTATAAAAAGAATTAGTTATATTGCTCATTAATCTGATTAACAAACAGGTCATTACTTTTTACTGTTGTCCAGAAAGTTACTTGCTGGATTACTCATTATTAATATGTCACAATTTTGTGTGTGTGCGTGTGCGTGTACATGCATGCACATGTACTTTCAAGTCACTTGTTGACTTACACTGCCCCCATGATTTTCATAGGGTTTTCTTAGACAAAGGGTGATTTTCCATTGTCTTCTTCTGAAATATAGCCTAAAGCACCCAACATTTCTTGGGGATCCCCCATCTAGGAACTAACCACGCCTGACCCTGCCTGGCTTCCAAAAGCAGATGGGGTATGTTCCTCTAGGGCAGTGGTTCTCAACCTGTGGGTCCCCAGATGTTCGTGGACTTCAGCTCCCAGAAGCCCCAGCCACTATGGTCAATGCTCAGGGCTTCTGGGAGCTGAAGTCCACGAACATCTGGGGACCCACAGGTTGAGAACCACTGCTCTAGGGTATTTTGACCCAATTTACTGTTACTGCTACTATTTTGCCATCGAAAAATTTAAGAAAATGCTCTCTGCCTCTCATCTCTGATCATCATAGCTCTGAGCTGACTATCTTTCCTGGACTCCACCCTCTGCTTTCCCTGCACAGGTTCACTCATGTTTACTCTGTTCCCCACATCTTTCTCTTCCAAACAAGTCCTGCAGTCTAAATCTCATGCTTGAGCTGGCCACAGGCACATAGAGAAATTTGACTGGCTCAGGTACCCTCCATCTTGATTCAAGTGACTGTAGTTCACCATCTGCCACTTTGTCTCAAATAGTAAAATAATTTGGGTGGCCCTGAATGGAAGCTCCATACAGAAGCTACACAGGTACTGCATATCAGGTTCTCCACATTGGTTTCATTGAAAATAGAAAGACTGTAGCTTAGGACTGCTGCTGTAATGTCTTCCATTCTCTCCCAGTCTTATGGGTAGCCCTTTTTTATCTGAGCAAAGCAACTAAAAAGGAGTGAGGGCTAAGGGCTGGTTGTCATTCAGATCTGACCATAGGCACTTATAGTAGACAGTAGTCTGTATCTATGGATGATGACTTGACATAGCACTGCTAATAGCCAAGTACTGTGTAATTTAATTTTGCGTGATAGCAAGCTTGTCCAAACTTCAGTTAGTCTTGCTTCTCCTTGGCATGAAGCGCCAAGTGATGTAAACTTCCTGCAATAGTTCTCAAGGCCACAGGCCTGTCCCCTTATCTTTTACTGCCAGATAATGTGCTTTTCTTTGAAAATCGTCAGTACAATTTCTGCATGCAATCTAGCATAAAATTAAATGATATTGAAAGCATATTGGTTGTCTAAAGCACATACTCAGAACTGCCATTAAAATTTATTCTACCTGAAACGCTGAAGTAAATCTTTCTATCTAAAACTTAAATTTTGGCAGAGACCAGAAAGTCTTGCCTAAAACCAAGACCTTACCATAGAAGCTGCAAAAGACAGCTGACCAGTATCAATGGTAGAAGAAAGTATTTGTACCACCTAATACAATTGTCTTATGTTAATTCAAACAGTAAAAATTCTATAAGTGTCCAGAAAGTTTTTAAAGAAAATATTTAATGATGATAATTGTTATGGACCTGACCAATATTCAACAAAACTTCATAACAAGAATGCAGCAAATCATGCTTCAAAGATTATGCCTAGATTGCTACCTGACAGTGCAGCCCTATCTTCAGCTTATAAGGGGAGCCAGCCTGGTGTAATGGTTTAAGTATTGGACTGTGGTTCTGGAAGACCAGGGTTAAAATCCTCATTTAGCCATGGAAACCCACTGGGGTATCTCTGACAATGGTATAATGTGTTTTCCCTGAGTGTATTTCTTGCATAGCAAGCAAGTGAAGGCTTCAGGGGAGAAGAGAGAGGAGAAGGCTGCAGTTTGATCTTTCTCTACTCCTGTGCCTCTCATTCCCTCCAAGAGACTTAGGCAGAAGACTTCTGTAAGACTTCTGTCCAGAATTATCCCCAGGAGAAATCTTTCTAGAATGTAACCGTACATAGCTATTTTGTTAATTGTCAGAGGCTAATATCCTCAAGACCTTAGTGCAGTCCTTCTGGGCTGGACTCAAAGTTGGGTGAAGTGGAACATCTGTTCCTACCCTATTCCCACCCCATTCTCTTTAAAATATTTTCTGGCGGCTGGGAGAACGCTCTAGCACAGAGTCAGAGATCTTCAGGCTTTGGGGCTGAATCCAATCTCTGTGGGGTTCCCTGGATGGCTACCTGTCTTTCTACATTCTAGCATAAAATTGAAAGTTTCTCAACTTTTGTAGAGTCTCTGTATCAGAATGGACCACTGAGTGATTTGGGGCAACTCCCACTCTCTCAGCTTTAGAGGAAGGCAATGGCAAAACCCTTCTGAAGAAATCTTGCCAAGAAAACCATATGAGTGCATCACTGTAAGTCAACTCTAGCAGGTCCATTCTGATACACAGACATTGTGGCTGGATCTAATATCAGTGGAGTGGTGAATCTGCTCTGAGTTTTGAGCCCTATTTCCAGAATAGTTTGACCCTTTGGAGAGCTCCATTAAAGTTCAGATTATAATCCTGAGTGATTTATACCACAGACATTAGAGCCAGCTCACTCTCCTGTACACAGATGTTCACTTTCAAACTGCTGTTGTCTGTGGCAGATCACACACAGTCTACTGTTTGACTTTTGGATTCTCTAGACCTCCTTCCCCTTCTTTTCCTGTATGACCTAATCTTGATTCACACCCATAATTCATTACTGAAGAGGCTTCATGTTTCACAGACAATCAGTTTGCAACATGCATCTTCCACCAAGTGCAGTGTTGAGACGCACAAATGCTTTTCAATACATGCCTGAGAGCCAGTGCTGCTTCTTTTTTCCCCTTCTGTTCTTTCATTTTAAAAGAAAATACATTTAGAGTCCTGGAGAAAATCCAGCAATGAACTGTTGTGAAAAGTGAGCTTTTGGTTTGATGTACCCTTTTGTTTTCATTTCTTTCTTCCTCCCAAGACATGATTGAATATACTGGAGGAATGATGATGTACACAGAAAGCTTCAAAGCTCTGCTGTGTTCATTTCAGTGGGAGAAGAAAATTCAGGTGCATAACTCATGCACAAGAAATCACCTATCTTTGCGTGGATACCAGATTTGCAATCCTCAAGGAATTTAGTCTTTGCAGATTCCGACATGCACTAACCTGATCTATGCTTTCCAAAATGCAGACCAAAACTTTGGTATTGGCTGAGGTTTGCACCTGAATGTGCTGTGCATAAAACAGATCAAAAGGATTTAAAAATGCCAAGTCCCAGTCCATCACACTAATCACTGGATATATCAGCAGACAAATTAATAAAAATAGTTGCAAATCAAGGATGATCTTTGGGGATGTGCTTGCCTGCCCTCCTCCTGAAACAATTTGACCTGGTACTAAGAACCACATTACACAAATTATGACACACTGTAAAATATACATTTTAGTACTCTAATTGTGTGCACAATTGCCTGGGAGTGAGTGTAACTGAACTTAAGTTCTGAGCAGACGTGCATTGAGAGAGATTTTTGTAGTTGTGGATGTCGTTGCTTAGGTTACCCAACTGACACAGTGCAGATCTGGCCAAAGGTTACTGCCTGCCTTTTGGCTGAACTGCTCAGATCCTAGAGAGAGAGTTCTAGATGTTAATTTATTTGTCCACTTTTCCTCCAAAGAGTTTCAGATTAACTCCCCCTTCTGGCAGTGTCTAAGTTGTTTTTAAATTGACATTTGTGTCACTGTTTAATAAGAGGCCATTTATTACTGCCTAGAAATCAATTAGCACTTAGGCATTAATTAAATCATAGCCACTTAACACTAATGTGTTGTCAATTTTTTCAGCTAATGGTTTCATTGCCCGGTGATGAAATGGGAATGGAATGCAAAACCAAAGACTTGCAGATTTTAGTATAGTATGTACTAAAACCAACAGAACTGAAATATTGAAGGGGACACAAGACATGCCGTTTACAGCAATGCACCTTTATGGTTCTAAATTATTCAGTGGAATAGGATCAAAGTCTTACATACACTGGGGACTTACCTTTTGAAAGGAATACATTGTTCTTGGTACAGCAAAACAATTGAGGAAACAACCTTCTACATGAGATGTCCCTTCATAATTCATTTAGAGTTGTCATATGCTGAAGCACAATCTCCTTCATTTGTGGGAAATATATTATGTGTGAAGTTTGCTCTTAGAGTAGTGCTTGCCTGATTGGTTCTAGACAATATGAAGCAGACAGGGTAATATCTTAATTGGACCAGTCCAATTTTATTGATTCATTGAATGATTTATCAATGCTATTAGTCCTTTCTATATTTAACAAAATCCTCTGTGTGATACACCAATGATACTAACAAGATAAACCATATATAAAATCATAGAAGGGTAGAATAATACCATAGGTACTATTGTTTTAATGAGTCTACTGTAGTTGGGACTGGCAATTGGATTTAAGTCTGCAAAATTTGTCTATTCATGCAATCAAGTTTTTAAAAAAAAATGCAAGAAAAAGTAGTCTTTAGATAGCAAAATCTAGTTATATTTGCCATGCTTTTTTGAAGCTTAAGAGTAAGAGTAACTCATCAGACATGCCTAGGCTGGTGTTTGAACATTTGATGCAGTGCATTAATGTTCAACAGGGAAAATATTAAAATATGGAAGGCTAAAATTAGTTGCAATGGATGAGAATTAATTGTGTTAGTCAAATAAAAGGATAATTGAGTAGAAAGTGCTGTTCTTAAAAGGAGTATGAATTCGTCAGTGGAGTGACATTTAATCCCAACTTTCAGCTTACACAGAATTCATAATCTCTTTAGTACTAATAGTAATGGGGAATGTCAACTGTCCTGATATCTGCTGGTAGCCTAGCTTTCCAAAGAATTACAGTGAGTTTTTGACCTGGTTTTTATTAATATTTTCAAATGGAACCCTCATGGGAATCTCCACAGTGGCTTGTGGAAGTGATACATTTCCCTCATTCTCATTTCAAATTATAAGAATAAAGGCATCCTAGGACTGTGGTTCACATTTTAATCAAACATTTTAAGTACAACTTCTGAGGAATGACAGATGTTTAGATACAATGAAGGCATCTCTCCAAAGAATGCAGGGGAAAGCAATATTTTACAGGGGAAGAAAAGACATTTTATTACTCAATGAAGACTTTCACTCTTTTTGTTGGGAGTGAGAGCTACTAAATTAATCTTAGGTTTCACTATCTCTGTCTGATTCATGCCCAGAAATCTCTCTCTCTCTCTCTCTCTTTTTTTACCCCTCATGAGGCCATGGGTCTTTGGATTATTTGTTTTGCATTGCCATATTAATCTGCACTTCTCAGTTCATGGACACTGAATTTCTTTTAATCTGGCCCTTTTTATCTACCGGGAGGAGAGCTTTGTAAACTGGTGCTTCAACATTTTGCTTATGGACCCATGGAAAGCATCTGGACATTTTTACTACCTGAGATAATTTATGTGGACTTGGAAAGAAACCTTCTTAACCACAGGTGTTGAGATCTTGATCATGGAGGTATAGCATAAAAGTTATGCAGGTGGAACTATACTATGTCTCCCCTTCATCTCCTTCAGGACTCATCCTTTATCTATTGCAGTCCCCAGTCTCTAGATGTCTCGGCAAGTGGTGTTCTGCATCTGGATATAGAACCATATCCAGATGCTTCTCAGAAGACTTCCCCACTCTTCACCAGCCATAATTGGCCATGGAATGGGATCTGCAGCACCTAAAAAGTTAGTTAAAAGGGGAATGTTGGTCATTGGACAAGGGTGGACAAGGGTGGTAGAGAATCAAAGCTCCATAATGACTGAAAATATATCTACAATGGCATGAGTTGGACTTATATGTCATTATATGTCACTAACCTGGCATAACCCGCCAGCCTGATTCTGTCCTCACTATTGAACCAGAAGAGACAATATCAAGACAACAAAATGCTGCAATGATATTTTACTATTTTATTTATCTTTTTGAAAATTGTTGCCTACACATGCATGTTACAAATAAATACATATTTATTTAGTCATACTCAGTAATAAAATATTATTGAGGTGATTAATTGTTCAATGCTGAGTGGAATCTTAAACATCAACGGAATGCTAGTTTGTCTTGAGTAAGTCTAAAACAGTCCTGCCTTACATGAGTAAGTACTTTTTTCAAATACATAAAAATGCATAAATATTTTCTCTGTACTCACCTAGAAACAAGAGTTCATTATTCACTTGGAATGATGAGAGTTCATCGCTCACTTGGAAGTGAGACTTCATCATTCTGCCTGTCTGAAGAGCATTTGATTTCAGAATTATGAATTAAGGGGAAAGGATAATGTCAGCATTTCACCTCACCTTAGCAATCAACTTGTTTCAAAGTAAGCAATTGACTATATACAGTTACCACTTGCAGAAGGAAAAGCAAACTGAGGCAAGATAATATACTGAACTTGAAGAGTTGTATGTTCCTAGAAATTCTACTGAAATGATGATTGGATTATTCTACTTGAATGAAGACAGACAGCATCTACTGAACTGGAAATATATATTTTAGGTAGTGTGGTAATATGCAAACCATGAGGGAATTTTTGTTTATCTAATACTTACACATTTGTTGTCCCCCCCCCTTGTTTATTGTTTCTGACTATAGTGCATTTTGATATATCAATGCCACTTTGTTAAAAATATGGAATTGGCAAAGCAGTGAGATGCATGAATCATTATGATTTCCAGTTGAAAATTGTTTCTAAGTGTGGGACAGCTGGTCAGAAATGACCTGTTAAAAACATACCTGGTATACACAGGGGCAGATAGATAGTCTTTATATTAGGAAACTGTGAGACAAATGAGGCCTCCCCCTGCCAAGTCTAGACACTAGGTTTAACATAAGAATATTTTTTTAGAAAAAATCCAGGAATACATTTCCACACTTTTGTATGTGACTAGTCTATATAACCACATTTGTATATTAGAGCTTCACAGACCTATACCCCACCTTGTGCAGTCACTGGAAGGGCTCCAGGGCTCCATTCATTAGTGTACAAGGTGACTGGGGGCTCTTTAACCTTTTATTCATGTTTAAAAGGCAGCCACATACTTTCAGCAGCATAGAGTTCATCACCGACAGGTATGTTGCAACAGAGCTGTAACTTCTTTGAACTACAACCCACAGAGTTTCTCCAGATAGCATGGCTAACAGCTGCTCATGTTTAGTGGAGCTGGTGGGGCAGAGGGAAGGGTCCCCAGAGATGGAATTAGTAGTCACCCAAGGGTCATCATCTGCCTCCCTAGCAACCAAAGTACAAAAATAATCTATCACAAAAGAGAACATGAAACCCCACAAAATGATCAGAAGCAGACTCAAGTCAGGAAAGAAAATTAACAATAACAGCTCCTCCTCTTCCTCTTACTCCTTTGGGAAATGGAAACAACTGTGGTTCCTGTGGTGACAGGTTCTCCGAAAAAATTTCAACATCCTATGCAATCCTGGGGTTTGCAGTTTAGGGAGGGTAATTTAGAATTCTCAGCCAGAGAGCTCTTTGGCCTCAGTAAACTGCAAAACCTAGAATTCCACAGGATGTTGAAAATGGAATAATAGCACTGTAATAGTGCAGTGCAGAAATGGTCCTTGTCAATGGTGCGTCCAGTGTCAAGGGAGTGGTGAATCTGCTTTGTATTTTAACCCAGATTTTAAAGTGCCTGTTCAAGGTGCTGAAACCTGTCCACAAAACCAGTTCAGCACTTTGAACTTTTAATATTCAACCTAAAACCCAGAGCAGTTTTACTGGCATCAGGGACCTCTGCCTCCACTGCTTCTCAGCTGCATGGATGACCTGTGTGAAGTCTAAAAGAGAAAGGTGGGGGGAAGGAGGGAGTAGTGACACTTTTCATTCAAGAATATCATTCCAGAACAATGCTGCTGTGCTTTTAAAGTTTGGTGGTTACATAAAGCTTATTTGGTTTAAGTATCAAAACATTCAAAAGTCCTGTTGATTGCTTTAGAAAGTTTTATGAGGTAGTGCTGGGTACTAATGGTTGACTCCTTACTGTGCAGCCCTTCAGTGTTCTGTTCTGCTGCTGTCCTTTTTATATTCTACATGAAACTGCTGAACTGAACAATTTGGAGTTTTGGGGTCAGATTCCATCAGTATCACCAGGCAAGATGCCTGGTTCTCTTTCGCACCTAATTCACCCTAATTTCACCTGTTCCTACTTGGTAGTATACTTACATATTCAAGTCTAATTGTTCATTTGCTTGTTTGCTTGTTTTATATTTCACCTTTCTCTTGGCATCAGACTCAAGGTAGCATACAAAAACGCTGTAAAAAAAACACAACCTTAAAGACCCAATAGTAAAAAAGTTAAAGTGCAATTAAGGAAATTATTATATTAAAATCAGATTAAATTTTAAAAAGTGTAAAATCATCTAGAAACATAATGACGGGGTTAAAAATGTAGCACAGTCTCCCTCACGAAAATGACTTGATGGAATCACTAAATGTTGTTCAAATAGAAAGATATTTGCCTGCCAGCAAAAGGAGAGCAGAGAGCTGGGACAACCTAGCCTCAAGTGGAAAGGACTTCCACAGCATGGGACCAGCCACTGAGAAAACTCATCCCCATGTCTTCACCGGACAGGTATGTGATGGCAGTGGGACTGAGAGAAAGCCCTTCCCTGTGGGTCTTAAGATTCCTGCAGGTTCGTAGAGAGACATAAGATCTTTCACATAGTCTTGTCTAAGCTATATAGGTTATGTTCTGTAAACTAAGTATGAATTTCAAGGAGATTGCGCAGATATGTCTGCTTGGATTTGTATGCTGAGAAGTCCATAGTATAGCATAGAAATGAATGTGAGAGCACAATCTCATGTAACACTGAGCAGAAATGTGCACAAACGAAGCTCATGCTGTTACCTCATTCTGAAATTGACTTCTCACCCTTACACAGATGTAGTAAAACTTACTGACTGGTTATAGCTGTTACAGGGTCTTTCTCAGTGATATATTGAAAATAGTATGGAAGAACAGGACACATTGCTTATTTATTAAAGTCTGGACAAAGAACAAGAAATAAAACTGTATCCTTGCTTGCTAGAATTGCTGCTTAATGGAAAAGGAAGGTGGAAAGGGCAGGCTGCAGCTGGATGTGAAAAGTGCTGTAACCTTACACTCAGAAATGTGCAACAGAGATAACCAATGATTTTCTGAACATACATGGAAGTAAGATCAGTATCATGGCAAATTTCTCTTGCCACTTCCATGTATGTTCAGAAAATGGAATTGTTCATTGTACCTGTTTAGGTCCATCCAAAGACCTTTAGGGGAAAAAATAGAGGGCACAAATGGCCAAAGAACAAAAAGGCCTAGAGAACAAGAACAAAACCACTAACAAGAAGAAGCAAGGCAACACAGAAGGTAATTTTCCAGTCATAGGTTGAATCCCACTACCCAACAGGATGCAACAAATACTGTATTTTCCTAAGGGTGACTGAACTTAGTAATTGGGAATCAGGGTATGACAGCTCTCCTTCCCACAATGTTGAGATCATATTGGTGCCAAGTCAAAACCTGGCTTTTTATTAAAGCCTTCAAGCATAACTGATTTTATCCAAACAATACATGTTCTGTGTTTTCATTATTTAAAAATCTTAAAAATATTTAAGAGGTTTTAAATTGCTTGTTTTTACATTGATTATCTATTTGATATTTTTGAACTCTTTTAAAATTATTGTTATTATTCATTTTTTAAATTGATTTTGTTGTAAACTGTCCCAAACTTTTCAGATATAGGACAGGATATAAATATTTTAATACAAATAAATAAAATAAATCAATTTGGCCAGCGTAATGGATGAGAATTTCTTTAGATGTTTTTATAAGAACTTCTCAATATATGAGGATTTCTTACTGGACAAGAAGAAAGAAAATGAGGTTTTTTGGTTTTTTTCCCTTAAAACTGACAAATTCATAATTCCCAAATGATAGTGCCTTCCATTACCCCAAAACATAGGTGCCACAATGACCACTCCGCAGTGCCAAATACCTCCTTGAAAAAGTGGGGAAATAATTAGCTCAAAATCAGGAAGCTATAAGAGGGGGCAACTTAGTGAGATCTTTCCTACCGGCGTTTATGGGCACACACAGGTAAAGAACCAGCCAAAGATTAAAAGTAAGCTAAAAATGTGTTTTTATTGGGGGAATTCACTCATGCATGCACACAAGATACACACAATCACACATTCACACAAGAGCTAACTGAAAGAAAGGGAAGAAAGCAGATAGAGACTGTGAGGGGTGTGGGCAATATTTACCAGATCCGATGAGAAGCAGAGGAGTGGGATGAAGTGACTCAGGTACTGGACCCAAGGGCAGTTCTCAGTTCAGGAATCAAACAGACAGAGTGATGCTCAGAAAGGCAGGAGACTGCACCGGGCATCCTGAAATCGGGGTATTTGTACCCTGAAAATAGCCTGTGGCCATGAAGATTCCAGATGCAAGACCAAAGGAACCTGTTGTGGACAATGGGTCTTTCGCCTGTTGATGGGCTTAGTACTTGATTGACAAAGACATGATGGGTGTTGTAATAGCTGTCTATTGTGGGTGCTGTGAGGAAAGAGGAAAGAATCCAGGTGTACAAGGGATAGATATCTGCCAATCAATGTCCTGGTGGGCTTCTCACAGTTGGATTCCCTGGAAAATTCCAGCTTCTGTTTAAGCCTATTATCCACAGGAATGGTGTGTATTTGCCTGACAAATGACTCAGTCTTACCTGACGGAAGTTTCGAGTTGATCTATCTTTCTCACATTTACAGTCAAATTCTTTCCCTCGCTCAGTTTGGCCTCTCCGTCACCTCTCAGGCTTGAATTTGATATCAGAGCCAATAAAATGTGTTGCACCATACTGATATTGAGGACACCCAAAGCAAGGCCTTACACTTCTACAGAATGCGAAATGGCTTTAGTGTGGCTCTGGACCATACCGAAAATGCAGTTCTGCAGCTAGCTCTTGAAACAAATAATAAAGAGAAAAAATAAAGAACCAAATACAGGGGAGTGAGGTTCAAATGGATAGCCTGCTTAGGCTACAAAGCTAATGTAGCTAGCATGGCATAAAACCTAGCTTTAAAAACAGCTGCCGAAAGCATTGTGTGGGATCCAGCTGTACATATTCATAATTCCTATAAATAATCTTTATTTCAGAGTGTACAACTTCCGTTTCACAATCTTAATGTAGCAGCAGATACATATTGACACAATTAGTTCAATTACTTGGCAAGTGTATGTTCCAGTCCAAACACTTTTGAAGATTCTTTTCATAGTTCATTTTTATGTGTTTGTCCTAAGAGCAATGCATATCTAAG
Organism: Iguana delicatissima; assembly: GCA_948472985.1. Lineage (NCBI taxonomy): Eukaryota > Metazoa > Chordata > Lepidosauria > Squamata > Iguanidae > Iguana > Iguana delicatissima. The sequence goes on along the minus strand of CAOKZL010001399.1, from coordinate 787,155 downwards.
CAAAGAACTAAATCTCTTTTGAAGTGCAGCAATAAAGTTGTAGTTGTAATGAAATTCAGCTGATATACAGGATGATTTTTCATTTAGCCTTTAGAATAAAAAAGCAGTTTCCATTCTTGGGCAGAATAATTCATGACTTGTGTGTCTGAGTCCAAGTCTTAATTGTCCTTGTTTTTCATGTCTAAATTAAATATTGTTTGGATTAATTGTCACCATATACAATCAGGTTTGCATATGGCTCCTTGATTTTCTATGGAAAATGCTTTCAATTTCCAAGGCAATTAATTTCTTTAGTTACATGAATAACACAAGAACTATCTTTTTTTATACAATAATACACACCATGAAAACTTGGCATCTCAAAAAGCTGGGTTTTCCAAAAGGGAAGACGGCATTTCCAACATTCTTTAAACCTTTTTACTAATGCTCGTACAAAAATGCAGCCAATGTGGAGTGATCATATACTTATATTTATTATAACAAAGTAAATCAGTCTTGGTATACACAACTCAGTTTCTTTTCTGTTTCTTCTAAATCCAAATTCAGCTATTACTGCAATCAGAACAAAAGCACAGTTTATTAATTTCTTGAGCCTGTACTATGATAGACTAGATTCTCCAGTGGAGGGACAATCTACAACCATGAATCCATTGGTTTTGCATTACTACTGTTTCCACGTGGATAACTTCCACCACTAGTTTTAAGAATTTGCTTCACTTACAAAGCTTTCCTAAATTTCCTCCCTCTAATTTAAGTGATATATCAAATAGAGCAATATGTGTAGGCATTGTTTATTTAAAATTATTTTTAGGTCACTTTAAGCATGGAACCCTCCCAAGATGGTGCACAAGAGACAATATGCAACACAAAACAGTAAGAATGCAATAAAACAAAGCATGAGAAGGAATTTAAGGCTAGAGAATCAGATGATGCTGGGATATCGTCGTATCCACAGAAGGCAAGATTGTCTAAAACTAACATTTGAACAGATCAGCACCTGTTGTCTCAGCATTCTATCCATGGCACAATATCTTCATTTGATTTAAATGCCTATGATTTGTTAGAGCATAAAGTTCACTCCACTCCACTCTGTAGAAACGCAGGGGCAGATCATCTTTTCAGTTTAAAGGAAACCCTTTTGTCCTGGTATGCTAGACTGTACCCTAATTATCTGCAAGCCTACAATTGATCCAGTCAGTCTGCTGCCTCCATCTTGGAAATGAATTTTACTTAGAGATCTCATGGCTAGAACATCCTGTGCAGTTTGGGAACTCTTCTATTTCTTCCCGCTCACCTGACAAAGTCTGGAGAACTCAAAAGCTTGCATGCCTTTGTGGCATTTTGGCTAGTCCTGATAATGGTACCTGAGCATTGTGTGTGTGGTTTTTGTTTTGTGTTTTTTTGTTCAGGTAGCCCATGGCTATTCTTCCTCCCCTCTCCTCTACCCTTACTTATTTCCACATAACTAGATATTATTTTTGTTTCCTTTCCCCTTTCCTATAGGACTATCACTCTTCTCATTTTTTCTTCTACAGCCTTTCTGCTTCAAAGAAAATTATCAGAAGTAAAATTAAAAATTCTAATTTCCAGGTTTATTGCTATTGTCTTCATTCCCATGGTGACTGTCAGCGGCGGCCGGGGTCAAGCAGGAGCCGGACCGGAGTCGGGAAAAACCAGCGTTTATTGCAGTCCGTAACCAAAGGCTCTGCAGTACACAAACTGTCCATAACTGAAAGTATGCCTTGGCAGCAGGCTCCAACAGAAAATAATGAAGGGTTACCTCACCCAGAACACAAAGAGGTTGCTTCACCCAAAACGCAGGGGGTTGGTCTTGGAAGGGCCAAGCAGTGGGACGCGGACACAGGCTGGGCTGGAACAGGGCACGGACGACAGGCTGGGCTGGAACAGGGCACGGTAGGCCGACGGTTGTTGCTCTGTGCCCCGCCCAGCACCTGCCCTAAAAAGACCGCTTGAGCCACCAGCGGCCAATCCGGCTCGAGCACGCGGCTGAGGGCTCTCAGCTGTGTTACAGCTGGGAGCTCTCAGCCCGCAGGTGTTTCTCATGCAGCCACCAGGACCGGCGGCTTGCTTCCTTGAGCCGCCGCCGCTGCTGGAACGTGGGCGGCGGAGTGGAGGCTTCAGCCTCCTCAGGGTCGGAATCGCGAGTAGGCGGCGCCCCAGGATCGGGCACGAGACCCGCCTCCCCGGCAAGTCACCGCCCGTCACGCCCACCAGCCTGGACGCCGGGCCGGCAGTCTCCGCCACGCCGGGGCGATCCCCTTTGGTGGTGGCAGCCTCTGTAATGCCAGGGCGATCCCCATCGGTGACGGCAGCCTCTGCAGTGTCTGGGTGGTCCCCGGTGGCGGCGGTGCCCTCCGTGGCGACTGGGCGATCCCCGCCGACGACAGCGGCCTCCGGAGTGCTCAGACCCCCCTCCTCCTCATCGGAGGCGGCCGCTGCGTCGGCCTCCGGGACGCCCGCGGGCGTGGCCACACCCCAGCCCCTGACAGTGAAAAAGTTTGATTTCACCTCATCTTGCTGATCACAACTGCAAATCACAAGACAAGAGACCATAATGTGGGTCTTGCGAACAGCTAGTGCCATCTTTCATCCAAGGAAGTATGGAGTTCTTTATAAAACTGGAAAAGATGTGAGCAGTACATATCGGAACCAATCTGCAGAATCAGAAAAAGTAAAACTGAAAGCCACAGAAAACTGCTGATGGCAAGAATTGCGTATCCGTTTGTCTTTTAGATAACTCATCTGCAGCTGGGATCTCAGCATAAGACGCAAGTCATCATTTTAAAAAAAATCCCTAAGAAAAACACAGCTTTCATGTTGTGATTAGAGTATATCTACTTTTCATTACCCAATGCCACTCAAATTGCTTCCTGCTGCTGGCTGATCATTTGATGGGGGTATTGTTCCTCATGCAATTGCTGTGTGAGAGCAGCTTGGTAAAAAGAGAGTGCTTGCAAAGAACACACAATAGGAGGTGGCATTTCATCCTTCCTTAGGAATCATATCAGAAGATATGACAGGGAAGCTAAAACAAATATTGCCACGGCTGATCTATTCTGGAGGAGAGAGGACAAGAGAGACCATCTGTGTCCCTAAGAATATGAAATACACCTAATTCTGTTTGTCAGTGCAAGAAAAGAATATATTCCTGCAAAAGAATACTGGTTAAAATAGCCAAAGCAAGTTAGTAGGAAAACATTGCTTCTGCCTGAATGAAATGTTAAGAAATGTGGGGAAACTTGACCCCCCCAACCAAGAAACTTTTTCATTGCAGCAGATTTTTATACATAGTCACTGACTTGAAATCTAGACAAATATTTTAGGGAGCTACTATGGGCAGATATGTGCAGTGCCTTTAACTGGTTTTTGCAGATCAGCAGTCTGCTCCCCATCACTTGAAAAAGGTTGCCATTTCCACTCCTCCCATGACAGGAAGAAACAGGGTCCCTGTCACAATTCCCCATCACATCAGAGATTGCTCGCGTGAAAGGATGGGTGGGAAAGGCAGCCAGCTGCTTTTTGAGCAACAAGGGAACAGGGCGGCGTTGATCACAGCAGTCGCTGCCCAGTAGGTGAAGACTGGGGACTTTCATTGACTTTGTAGCCCCTAGCTTACTGAATATATAACAGTCATGAATGTGCAACTCCAGGTTATGTATCTGTAACTGTGATATAGGATTCTGGCCATTTATTTTATATATAAAAGTAATGTACTATTTTCATTGAAGGGTGAGATTTTACAATATTTTTAAATGAGCTTTCCCAAGCATCCAGTCCCCTCTCCTCCCCTATATTATCTTCACATCTATCCTGTGAGGTGGATTGGTGCCTTTTCACACTACTTATAGCTGAATGATTTCATTGTAACTGCCATGGTTGTATCCCATGGAATCCTAGGATCAGAAGTTTAGGGAGAAACATCCATAGAGTTCCTCTAGAACTTCACCGAAATACAAACCACAGGATTCCACAGAATGCAGCTGTTATACCCCTGACACCCCAAAAGACCATGTCCCGAGAATCCTAATTATTTTATATAAAATATAAGTGAGCCATGGAGAGATACTGGAAGGACGATGTAAACAGGAGATTTCTGTCTTCTGTTTTACATACCGGGGTATCTGGCAATTTGGCTAAAACTTGAAAGGAGTTTCTGCAGCCATCAGGACCATTGCTCTCTGAGAGAAAATAAACAATGCAAGCAGGCTGGAATTCGACACCTAAAGGCATGCATGCAATTCCGGAGAGATAACTGATCTGATCTGGCAGGAACTGGCAGGATGTTTGAGAGTGTATGTTCTCTTTGAACATAAAGAAACGGATCCATCTTCATAAAAAAGATGGAACCATGTGGCTTCTCAAGACACTATAACTAGACATAGTTTCTGATTTTTGTTGGAGTTAGAGAGATTATTTTTGGAGAGTAAGAAGTTCCCTCAGATTTGCATTACAATGGAGCTAGCTAACTCCCCTCAGCCCTTAAGGGGGGGGGGCTGAGATGTTTTCTCCCAGCTGAAGACTTCTGGACTGGTATCGTATTTCATCAAACCCTTTCTGTTTCTTTCTTTCTCTTTCTTAATTTTCATCTCTTGCTAACTTTATAGTCTTGTAAGTTTGATTGTAGGGTGTGAAGCTGAGTGATTGTAAGAACTTTAACTTTTTATATTTGTTGTAGTGAGTGTAGCTAATTGATTGTAGGGATTTTTACATTTATGTTAATAAAATACTTAGATTTGAACAATTGGTGTGATTTTGACTGGACCTGACCTGGTATACATAGGGTTAACGATCCCTTTTTAATTACCCTGTCCTCTTTGCATGTCTAAAGCAGTGCTGAGCTAATTTTTCCCCACAAGAGACAATTCTGACAGCTTTTGGGAATCCTTTTAAAGGAAGCCCTTGTATCACAAACAGATTGGTGGAGTCCTAAGCAAACAGGGTAACACAGCCATGATGGATAAAGACGATTCCTAGTATTAATAATACTAGTCCACACTAACCCAGTCGGCTGAATGGCTTCCATTTTCCTGGCATGTTGATGCCATCTGCCAGTGCAAACTGGATTCTCATAGCTTTCACAGCAGATATGAGTGAAGACAGCATGATACAGATGGGGAAGCTGCTTTTGAAAAGAGATGCACAAAATCAAATATAATCTAAATTTCATTGAACAAGTTTATATACAAAGAAAAGAAAAGGTGAGGCATGTGCATGGAAACTATCTACAATGCCAAGAACAAATTGCACCTAAGGGAGCAGATTTAAATCAGGGGAACTGCCTCTTTCAACATAGCAGCTTTTAACTTTACTCTAGATGGTTTGAACCCCTAACTTGCCTGTGTCAAACTTTCACAAATGCACATTTGCAAATCTTTTGATGAAAGGACAGTGGGAAAGCTTATCTTCTTGAACTACAACTCCCAATATCTCCCTAACAGATTGGACAAGGGCAGTACTGGATGGGGGTTTCTGGAGGATGTAGTTGGGGGAGGAGCTCTGCCTTGGATCTACAACTTCCAGGTGTCAGATGCAGGGTTACAGAGGCACAATTATGTAAAGTATGGGGCCAGGTCTGCATTTCTCCTCCCCTTCCTAGCATTTATTCTACATTTGAAGATAAAGAAGGAGTGGACAAAATGCAGCTCTCCAGATTTTGTTGGACTGCAATGCCCATCATCCCTATCCAGAATAATCAATGGGAGGCCCACAACATCTGGAGGTTTGTACTTTGCCCACTCCTGCTTTATTTGCATGAACATTCTCCAGTTTGAAGCGTGCAACATGCAGACAGATTAATTCAGAATGCAATTTGGACAGCCCAGCATGGCTGATTCATCTGTATAACTTTCAAGAAACGGAAAAAGATTAAACCATTTTCCCTCTTTACATTTCAAAAATCTCTAAGTATGAGATATATATTTAATACACCTAAGGCCCTGCTAAACATTTTTCTGCATCAAATGGGCCCTTGGCAACTTCTTAGCAAGAAAAAAAAACTGCCCCAGATATTTAATTTGAAGACAGAAGCTTTGAAAATGCTACTAGGAGTGTTATCATCTCACTGTAATAGCAACTGATATGAGCCGATTTTTTTCTCTCACAATGGAACCGAATTTAAAGTGTCAGGAAAAGCCATCTTGAACAGCTGAGCAAACATCAGTCTTCTTTTACAGATACCGATGATCAGGAAAGATATTTCCCATGAGCAGTGCATGAAGTGACACTGTCAGCATTTTCTCTTTCCTTTCTTGCTAGCAAATGTGTAAGACTCGTGGAGGTTATACAAAAAGTAATACCAGATCTCCCCTTAAGACTCTGCTTCTAGAGATTATGGATACTAGTCTTTGGAAAGTCTTTGCAACTGCAAGCAAAGCTTAGGTAATATCAAATAAAGATATCCTGAAGGATACTAATGTTAAGGATTATCTCTCATATATATGCTAGCTACGGATCTGTGGGGAGGGGACTGAGGGCACTGCCCGTTCCCAGTAAGAAGTCTGTCTCCGGTGTAATGTTCCTCCTGCCCCCAATTTTCTAGCATTGCAGTAACTTAAAAGCTCAATTGAACATTTAGAAATACAGTTTAAGCATCCAAAGAAAAGGAGCAAGGAAATTTATCAAAGGAATGTGAATACAATTTTGCAGTGTTAGAACTTTGGGGACTGAAAGAAAATTTCATCGGGGAGCAGAATTCTTATTTGAGAGGAGCAATGTCCTCATTGTTCTCCATTCTTCCCCCACTGCTGTGTTCTCACTCCGTGATTACTATTATGTCTGTGATATGATGGGTTGTATTTCACTGTATCCATCTGTCACATTCAACAGGGGTGTCTGGTGAATTCCGTGTCAATGGGTGGTAAATTTGATTCAGACTTTAAAGGAGCTCTTCAAGATGCTGAACCTATCCTAAACCTAGGGCAGACTCACACCCCATTACAGAGGGCCCTCAGCAACTGCTGGAAGTAGGGCATCCTTTAGTGGAACATACTCCCCCTCCCCCAATATGCATCGTCTACATCTTCTCTGGAAGACTGGATGATGGTCTGAGTCAGATTCGATGCATGAATGGGAATTAAAAGGAGAGGAATACTATTGAATGAGCATTTGTCTGCTTTAGGACCTTTCCACATTACACTGTTATAGCACTATTATTCCACTTTCAACATCCTCTGGAATTGTGGCCTTTGCAGTTTAGAGAGGTGCATTTAGAATATTCAGCCAGAGAGCTCTTTGGCCTCAGTAAACAGCAAACCCCAGAATTCCACAGGATGTTGAAAATGGAACCCTACCACTAGAACAGTGTAGGGCAGAAAGGCCCTTAGAGATGTAAGAATCTTTCAGACCTTGGCCCTTATCGCATGGCGTTGCCATCTCAGCATGGGAATGTTGTTGCCAATCTGGGAGTGTGCCATTGCATATTGTTGCAGTCCCACTACTGTCACATCCCCAGCCATTGTGATCATGTCGTGTACCATTAACTGGAAAAAAACCCTGGTAACGGTCCCTTTCCTGCGACGTTCCCATTGGCTGCGGGTGTGTGGTAAGAGTGAAAGCATTATCAAGCACTTCCTTACACAATGCAGTGCAGGAAGAGGCCTACTTACTGCAAAAGGAAGGAGCATGTCTTGAATGCTTCACATCTGCCAGCAGCTGACCAGTGCAGTGGGGAACGTTCAGGTCCCGATCCCATTCCAGCAATGGCACTGCCAGGATAGGATCGAGACGTTTTGAAATTGGGGCATTGTGCAGTAAGGACCTCTGTTTTACTGAGTATCTCTGAATCCTACCGGCTTTTTTTCCTCCACATTTATTTCAGAACAGGTTGTGAGACTTTGTGTTCTCTTCTTCCTTTAAAATTTACATTGACTTTTCCCTCAGTTTGTGCAATTTATTTGCACAATTTACCTCAACCAAGAAACATTTCTGCATAAGAATTTTCCTGCATATTTTTAAAAGAATTGTATATGTATTAACCTTTTCTTGTTAAAAATATATATGTGCATTGTTTGGTCTGGGAATTACATAGCCAGAAGAAATGTGCATTTTAAAAATAAGTGCATGAACTATTGACAGATATCTTGACATGAGTTGTCATAGGGGTAAAAGGGTTGCCTTGCACATAAAAGAGTCAACACAGTAGCTATTGTGCTATTGTTATTTAAATTATTTCTTACCCTTTTCACATTACAGGATCCAAGGTGTTTTATAACCACAAGTTTTTTTTTAAAAAAAACAGCTAAAATATTGTTAGAATATTAATGCAAATGAAAGAAATAATCTCTCCTATTAAGAATCAAACAGTGAATTAAAAAGAGCCGAAAACATTTTAAAAAGGAAAGAAAGGAGGACAACAACAGCTCATCCTCATTAGTGGACCTTTTTGTACAGCCAGTGAATGGCCTAAAACCTGTCTAAAGAAAAAGATAGTTGTCTGCAACCGGAAGGAGAGCAAAAGGAGAGCAGAGAGGGGCCCAGACTAGTCACCTGGGAAAAGGAGTTTCATTGGGAGTAGCCACTGAAGAAGCCCTCTAACAGGTCCGTACCATATGTGCCTCTGCTAGTGGTGGGACTGATAGAAAGCCTTTCCTTAAAGATTTCAAGAGATCTCAAAACTCATATGGGAAAAGATGGTCCTTCAGAAAACCTGGACTCAAGCTGCAACAGGGCTTTGTAGGTGAAAACCAGCATGTTGAATTATGCCTGGAAAGAGACCAGTAGTCAGCAATCTTGCTATAAGAAGGAGTTTCTATTGTCCTTCCTAGACAATGTTGGGCAATGCAGCGCAAGAGATAAGGTGCTTTCTGCAAACACTCAGAACTAATTTCTCCCTGCACTTGACCAAGCTATGAGAAATATACTTGTGCTGCTTCTCCTTTTGGAGAGTCTAGAAAGAGAAGTTGTTTTGTCTAGCCATTTGTTGCTGACTGTCAAGATAGATTCAACTTATGAAGACTCTATGAATGAGAAAACCTATGTTAACAGTTGCTCCAGATCTTTGCTATTTCCTGGAAGTAGCATGGCGTCATTTGTGTATTATAAATTGTTGATGTTTTTTCCTCCAATTTTTATGCCTCCTCCTTCTGTATCTAAAAACACAGCTTTCCACATATAGAATAATAGAATCATAGAGTTGGAAGAGATCACAGGGGCCATCCAGTCCAGATCTCTGCCATACAGGAACCCACATCAAAGCACTCCCAGTAGAGGGCCATCCAGCCTCTGCTTAAAAACCTCCAAAGGAGGAGACTCCACCACACTCTGAGGCAGCATATTTCACTGCCAAATAGCTCTGACCATCAGGAAGTTCTTCCTGTGGTTTAGGAGGAATCTCTTTTCCTATAGTTTGAATCCATTACTCCTTGTCCTAGTCTCTTAAACAGCAGAAAACAAGCCCGCTTCCTCCTCAACATGATGTCCTTCCAAATGTTTAAACATGGCTATCATGCCTGCTCTTAACCTCCTCTTCTGCAGACTAAACATACCCAGCTCCATAAGATGTTCCTCATAGGGCAAGGCATCCAGGCCCTTCACCATTTTGGTTGCCCTCCTCTGGACATGTTCCAGCTTGTCAATATCCTTCTTGAAATGAGGTGCCCAGAACTGGACTCAGTATTGCAGATGAGGTGTAACCAAAGCAGAATAGAGTGGTACTATTAGCTCCTAGACACCACATTCCTATTGATGCAACCAAGATTCATGTTGGCTTTCTTGGCTGCTGCATCACACTGCTGACTCACGTTCAGCTTGTGGTCCACCAAGACTCCTAGATCCCATTCACATGTACTGTTTTCCAGCCATGTGTCCCCCATCGTATATTTGGCCATTCCATTTTTTCTGCCTAAGTGTAGGACCTTACATTTCTCTCTGTTGAAATCCATTTTGTTAGCTTTGGCCCAGCTCTCCAATCTATTAAGGTCATTTTGAATTTTGGTCTTGTCCTCTGGAGTATTAGCAACCCTTCCCAATTTGGTGTCATCTGCAAACTTGATCAGCATGCCCTCTATTCCTTCATCCAAGTCATTGATGAAGATGTTGAATAGCACTGGGTCCAGGACAGAACCCTGTGGCACTCCACTAGTCACTTTTGTCCAGGATGAAGAGAAGCCATTGGTGAGTACCCTCTGGGTTCGGTCAGTCAACCAATTACAAATCCACCTAATGGTAGCACTGTCCAACCCTCATGTTACTAGCAAAAATATCATGAGGAACTTTGTCAAAAGCCTTACTGAAGTCAAGATATGCTGCATCCACATTATATGTTCTGCATATAAATTAAACAGATAGGGTGGTAAAATGCAGCCTTGACTGACCTTTATCTCCATATTGTGTCCTGATAGTCACCTCTTGTTCTGAGTACAGCTAACATAGCAGGACTATTAATTGTCATGGCACGCTGATTTCTTTATGAGCAATCCACAGATTTTCATTATCTACATAATCAAAGTCTTTGCTATAATCAAGAAAACACAGACTAAGGGGCGTTCTGCACTACACTGTTATAGTGCTATTATTCCAGTTTCAACAACTTCCTATGGAATCCTGGAGTTTGCAGTTTAGGGAGGGGCATTTAGAATTCTCAACCAGATAGCTCTTTGGCCTCAATAAACTATAAACCCCAGAATTCTACAGGATGTTAAAAGTGGAATAACAGCACTATATATAGTACAGAAATGGCCTAATTTTCTTCTGAAATCCTTTAGTATTACCCATGGTCTTATCTTTCCATAGTAGTTGAATTTCCTTCATGTGAGGCTAGAGGCTAAGGTGCTGGTAGTGTCTCCTATATCAGGCAACCTTTTGCTGGAGAGCCAGACTAAGGCTGGTAAGCTATCAGTTAGTCCTAACTAGAGCACACCTAATAAATTGTTGAATATTAAGTCAGTGCATAGAGAAATCCAATGGATTCAATAGATAAATGGACTAATGCAATGGATTCATAGTTAATTCAGTGGATATTCTGGTTAGTACTAAAACAAAATTTAGGTCAAAATGTGCCACAAACATCTACTAAGATACAGCAATAGTGAGAAGTGGAAATGGTAGAGGGTCTCTCAGAAGCAAGGGAAGTGGCACTTTAGCTAACTCTTGTTAGTACTGTGCAAGAGGACTGGTGAAGCACTCCTGAATTTCTTTGGCCATGAAAACCTTATGATGAAGACAATCCAAATGAAGCCTAGCTGTTAGAGCAACACATAGAAGCCCCTGCTTTATGACCACACTATACCTTCACCAAAGGAAATGTAGTATACACAAGGACTTGGGATGCGCATAGCCTCCAGCACAAATTTCCTTTGAATTGAGGTCCTCCTTGATAGAAAAAGTGGTGAGCTAGCATGGAATGTCTAAGAGAAGGGCTAGCACAGTGAAATGGGGGTCCTGGAGGAAGCCTTTGTACATTGCAGAGGGAGGATGGAAATATCAACATACACAATAATGAAAACTTATTCTTGTCTGTGTCATTAACAAGATCCCTGAGCATACTTGTTGCTTTTTAGCAGATATGTTTTACGTTGCTTTTAATTTTATCCATAGTTTAAATATACTTAATTTTTGTAAGATTTATTGATGTCAACCTTATTTCTGTATTTATCTTAATTTTTGTAAGTTGCCTTATGTCCAGGGATGAAATATAGATAATAACAGCTATCACAACAATCACCAGCACACATACAGAAGCTCCAAATGACTGCTGGTATAGGTTGACTTGGTGGATCAAAAGCCTTATATTAAAATATGGGCCACAGAAAGCAAATTTTAGTTTTGTTAGATAAGGGAGACTTTTAAAACACCCTTTCATTTAACAAAGTGAGCCAAATCATTGCAAATTCAGTGAATGGAAAATAGAAAAAGAATGCAACTAGAGTTCACCAGAAATTATGAACCACATAGACTGATATTTTGTTGCAGACATACCAGGGAATATAAATTATGTTCAGCTTCCAAACCACCTCCGGCAGAGGGAAGTGCATTCACTCAGACATAATGTGATAGATTGGCACAGTGCATTAGAGGAGGACTTGTTGATAGATGGCATACAAACTGCTTGAAAGACCTGTCTCTTCAGAATGTATTGCTTTGCTGGGGAGGTGGGTTACATACCTAGCGATGTCAAACCATGTCTTCTCTATCTAATTTCATGCATATTTCCCATACTGAGGTTTGGGCAACAAATAAGTATTTGGGCATTCAGTTTCACCACCTGGATATTGAGTATCAATAAACTGATCCTAAAGGGACACACCCAAACCATACAAAATTGGAGGTAATGCTGCATCTTGCAGACTCTTGAGACCCAAAATTCCCAGTTCAAATGTCTGTGTGATACTGTTGACTACCCCCAACTAGAGCAGACTCACTGAATCAATTTCAGAAGAATAAAACAACTGTTGCGTAAATCCCATTGATTTAGTGAGACAGCTTTTGTTGGGACTAACCATCAGTTTTAGGTCTTTATCTAAAGCTCCTATGCAGCCTCAATAATCATCATTTATGCCATAAATAAATTGGGAAGAAGGAATGCTCAGTTGATTGTACATATTTTCAAAAATTGTATTTCATTTTGGGAAAGGCAGGGGGAAGAAGACTTTAAAGGTGGGTAGTCCTCAGAGGCTGCAAAATTTATTCACTGTAAAGCAGCTATCAAGTCTCAATATTTCATGCACTTAAGATAAAAAGGGTGAGGTCGCCTGGACTCAAAGGCCATTTCTGCACTACACTATTATAGTGCTATTATTCCACTTTCAACATCCTATGGAATCCTGGGGTTAGGGAGGGGCCTTTAGAATTCTCAGCCAGAGAGCTCTTTGGCCTCAGGAATATATGAACCCCAGAATTCCACAGGATTTTGAAAATGGAATAATAGTACTATAACCAAGTAGTGCAGAAATGCCCCAAAAGTGTCAGATTCAGCCTCAGCTTCCTCAGCCCAATTTATGTATTAGAAATATCAATTTTCCAATACCCATAAAGCTTAAGATAAATTTGAGATTATATGTGGATGCATTCTTAAATTAAAAGGCTCCCAAGTAAGTTGTTTTAGGAATGTTCAGACCTGGAAGTACAGAGAAGCTGATTGTTTTATGTTGTAATGGAAACAAAAAACCCCAAACTTCCTCCACAAACATGATGTGTTCTTTTTATTTCACTTCTTCACAACTCATTTTACATTCTCCCACATCTACCCATCTCTATTCACAATATCCTGTCACTGTACAACGAATTGCAGTTTTCTTTAAATCCCCATATTGTTCCAAACAAATTTCAGGTTTTAAAAAGTGTTTTTTGAAAAACACAGCTGAATCTGAACTGCCATCCATGTGTGACAGTGATTTCATAGAACGCTATTCCAAATATATCAATTTTGGGACACGGTGTCTAACACAAGTAGAGCCCATGCTGCAGTAGTGCCTTTTCCTTTGAAATGTCCTGTCTGAAAAATTTAGATCTACCACAGGCCCATTATCTTGCCTGTCAAACACTCTGCCATTGACCTGGAAGGCCTTTTTAACTATGACAGCAAAACCCTCTAAAGACAGACTCCATTGTGAAAGTGCAGAACTACCCAGGAGTAGTAAATGTATATACCCTGTATTGAATCCCTGGCAGCTCCAGGTAGGGCTGAGGGGGAAAAAAAACTGTCTGAAATTTTGGAGAGCCACTGCCACTCAGTGTTGACAGTAACAAGACAGGTGGACTAGAGCTTGGAAAGCTATGTCTTATGATCATAACAAAGTAGGAAAAGTAGCTTGTTACCATTGCTTGTTACAATTTTGGCAAAATAGCTTCTCACATTACTAGTTGTGTTGCTTGGTGAAACAGAGGAGGAATGATCAAACAAAAAAGATTTATACCAGGACAAAACATTTCCCATTTTTTTCCATTACTAACAATAGAATCTGATGGTTCAAAATATCAAAGGCTGTCAAAAGACCTAACAGGACCAACATAGATGTTTGATGCTGAACTTTTGCCCCTATAATATCATGTACTCCATGATTCAAGGCTGTTTTAGTGGAATATCCTGTAAAAAACCCTGACTGAAATGGTCAAGATTATCATGTGTAGTCAGATAAGGCATCAATTGGGAAAGGGCAGCTGTCTCCAAGATTTTACAAAGACATGGAAGAAGAGATACAAAATGGTAATTGGCACAAAGTGAAGGATTAGCAGAAGGTTTCTGTATAAGAGCATGCAAGATAGCATGCTTAAAGCAGCCTGGGAAAATATCCCTTGAAAAGGAATAGTTCACCAAGTGGCTTATCTTAGGCAGAAGCAGAGGCAGAAAGACTGCATAAAGAAAGAGAGGAAAAGGGCAGAAAGTGGGGAAAGAAGACAGCACAATCTGACCCGTGACTGCATCTATACTGGAAAAATGAAACTCTGCCTGTGACAATAAAGACATGGCCTCTGTCAAAGATTGTTGTGGTAGGTCAGCTGATGGCAATGGAGATGGAGATCTATCCACCAAAAATGATTTAACAAATAAAGTCACTTTCTGATTGAAGAACAAGGGCAAGTCACTTGCAGAAAGATCCTGAGCTAAGTGACCCTCATCATAACCATCCACTGGACTTAATAAGGTGTTAAATGTAGCAAATAATTGATGAGGTATATGGACTTGAGCTTGAATCTTCTCCTGCAAATGGGATGGTTGAGATTCATCTACATGAGAATAATAAGTTGCACAAGCAGTCCTCAAACTTTGACACCAATTATCTAATGGTGTCTCCACTGCCCTTCCAACTGACAAACAGTAATGTGTTCCTTACACAGCTCTGCATGCAGCAAAGATCTTGGCCAATGACAAATGACTAAGCAAGTTCCTGATGGTGCTATGATTTCCAGGACAGCTTTTGTAGCAATGTTAAATTGATTAGCCAGAATGCAATGCATCCTCCACAAAGCTCTGGTCCACTAGAGTGTGTTCTATCTCCATCATACTCCCTGATCCCCCCACTACTCCTTTTGTCCCTCCACTAGTCTGTGTGTTCAGGCCTAAACTGGGTACCTGACTGAGGGCTTGAGAAAAGAGAATCCAGAGATATCCTAGATAAATCCTGACAATGCTTCATTTGTACGGCGGGGGAGGAAGAGGTGGTATCTTAACTTTATAGGAACCAGAAAATGATCTGAGATCCCTGTACCTATAACTTCATCCAGCTGAATATCTAGCTTCCTAAATAGGAACAGTTCCAGACTTTCTCCAGCTGCATGAGTGAGAGGGGTGTCCATGATTTCCAGATTAAAAACTTCCAGAAACTTTCCTGTTACTTTCTGTTGTGTGACTGTCGTGTGTTTTTATGTCAACTCTGACATATGGAGACCTTGTCCTAGGGTTTTCTTAGCAAGATTTATTCAGAGGAGATTTGACATGGTTTTCCTCTAAGATCAGGTGAGATTTTGCCAAGGTCTCTCAGTGGGTTTCCATGGCTCAGCAGATGTCCACTCTCATTCTGGGCAGTTGTGTCAAGGTCGGAGACCTAGGCAGCAAGCCAGCCTGGAGAAGGGAGAGGGAGAGATAGCAGAGTCCTACTGGGAGGAGTCAAAGCAAGCAATTACTCATAGGCAGTCCATTTACCTAAGCCTGAGCAACAAGCAAAAGCCACAGTCAGAGTCCAAAATCCAGGGATCAGGAGTCAAGAGATCAATCCAAGGTATCAGGAGCCAGGTGCTGGAAGCAAGGAACAGGCAAGGAGAGGACTTGTACAAAGTTTACCACAAGCAAAGGAAAGCTTCCAGGCAGGCAGTTATATAGCCCAGGCACAGGTGTGGCCAGTCACTGCTTCTTGAACTTAATCAAGGAAGCCTCCCTTTGCTCAAGTCTCTTGAGTCTCCGCCTTGTTTGTGGGCTGATTGATGCAGGCCCCACGGCCTCCTCAGGATCACAGCTGGATCCCTGTTGCCCTTAAGGAGCAGGCAGAGGAACATCTGAGCCTGCTTGGTCCATGGCAGCAGGGGGAGCTCTTGAGCTGCAGGACTCATCTCCAGCCAGAGCCACAGGGACCCACAGCTGCTGCTCATCATCTCCACCCTGAGCAACAGGGACCAATAGCTGCTGCTCGTCATCAGCAGCTCTGATGGGCTTCAGTTATCATAAGTTGGCCATAGGGCAGCTAATAAGGATTAGAAGCACACAGCAAACAGTTCTTTCAACAAAGTGATTCCTTATTTTACTCTAGTAGGGAAACAGACTCGAAACAAATATGGAGCAAACAACAGTCCCAGCAATATTTATAAATCAAAGGCAGTCGATACAATCCTAAATCAGAGACATGGAAGGAGAAACAATCAGTTAATCACCAACGAGGTCTGGAGGGGAATGGCTCAGCTTTTACAGGTTCAGAGATCAGTGCAGCTGGTATTTACTTAACTGCTATCTGTTATAAATTTGCTGAGATCTGCATAGGTTTTCCCTTTGGTGTCTAGGCTCAGCGAAGGTGGATATCAGTAAGTTTTCTTCCAGCTTCTGGCTCTCTGCTGGTGCTGGCACTGCCCCTTACTCTGTCCCTGGGGTGGGTGGTACTGTCTCCTCCTGTTCATCAGGTTCTTCTGTTTCAGTCTGTGAGTCAGAGTCTATGTCTAGATCCTGGAAGCAGGCCATGACAGCAGGGACCTGAATTTTGGTCTCCTGGAGACCTGATTCAACACTCTGTTACTTTTTTTGATAAAGAGAAGAATGCCTAGGATTAATAAATGAATGGCATAAAACTACAAAAATTCCAAAAAAAAAAAAAAAGAAATTCTCTGAAAATGTTCCTTGAAAGTAACCTTTGAAAAGAACTTGATGTTTTTATACATTGCACCAATAAAGTTCTGTCACTCTTACTCATTGGACTACTTTTGACATATAATTTTGTTCCAGCCACATTATGTTAAAAAGTAACTAATCTGGGATGCATACAGATCTCTACAAGCTGTGAGTTGGACTGACTAGAATTTATCAGCAGCTTTGATTAGTGTAGGATTCAGTTGAGACTAGGGCTTTTTCTTCTACAACAGAAGCTTAATCAATAATATTTTTATCATTAATGATTTTATGTCATTGGGCCTAACGTGCATGTTCTAAGAGCTTTGGATAAGAATGACACAGGCTGTGCCCCTAGCAATTCATGATGTTTGGTTGTGCTTATTATACCTGCCCCCACATCCCCATTTTCATGTTTGTGGGATGATGATGATGATGATTTCTATCCCACCTGTCCCCATGGAAAGAGGCGGCGAACAACAATAATACATTAATACATTAAAAAACATACCCAATCCTTCCCGCCCACCAAACCACCTAAAACCAACTCCCTAAAACACACAACAATCAATCAACTATTAAAAGAACAGCAAGACAATTGATGGGAGGTGATAGAAATGCTAGTCTTGGAAGGCCTGTCGGAAGAGATCAGTCTTGACTGCTTTTTTAAAGCAGTCAAGACTAGTAATATGCCGGGTCTCCTCTGGCAGGCCATTCCATAACTTGGGAGCAATAGAAGAAAAGGTCCTCTGGGTAACCGCAGCCAACCTAGTTCTGACTGGCTGCAGCCCAGAGGACCTTAATGTGAAAGGCCGATTATATGGGAGAAGGCGATCCCGCAGGTAGGCTGGGCCCAAACCAGAAAGGGCTTTAAAGGTAATAGCCAACACCTTGTACTGTGCCCTGAAACTAATAAGCAGCCAATGAAGAGACTTTAAAACTGGTGTTATATGGTCAGTTTTAGGTCTACCAGTGACCAACCTGGCTGCCATATTCTGAACTAATTGAAGTTTCCGGACTAAGCACATGGGTAGCCCTATGTGGAGCGCATTGCAGAAGTCGAGCCGTGAAGTTACCAGTGCATGCACCACTGTTTTTAGGTGTTCCAGCTCCAGAAAAGGGCGCAGCTGGCGTATCAGCCGAAGCTGATAACAGACACTCCTGGCCGCTGCATCTATTTGAGTTGTCATCTGAGTGGCGAGTGCAGGAGCACCCCGAAGCTGCGAACATAGTCTTTCAGGGGAAGTGTGACCCCGTCTATGACTGGTTGACAGACCCCTATGTCTGGGCTAGGGCCCCTAACAGCGGGTATCTTCGTCTTATCTGGATTCAGCTTCAGTCTGTTTTTCCTCATGCAGTCCATTACTGCTTCAAGACATTTGTTCAGAGGCGAGATGCCACCCTTAGTTGATGCTATTATCTGAGGCATGGAGAGATATATCTGGGTGTCATCAGCGTACTGATAGCACCTTGCTCCATGTCTTCTGATGATCTCTCCCAGCGGTTTCATGTAGATGTTAAATAGCATTGGGGACAAGACAGCGCCTTGAGGGATGCCAGATTTAAGCTCCTTTTTTGAGGAGCAGCTGTCCCCAAGCATCACCATCTGGTATCTACCTGAGAGATAGGACCGGAACCGCTTAAGCGCAGTGCCCCCGATCCCTAACATTCTCAGGCATTCCAGAAGGATACTATGGTCTATGGTACTGAAAGCTGCTGAGAGGTCCAAGAGTACCAGCAGGGTCACACTTCTCCTGTCGATACCTAGGAGAAGATCATCCACTAAGGCGACCATGGCAGTCTCGACTCCATATCCTGCCCTGAAGCCAGTTTGAAATAGGTCTAGATAATCTGTTTCATCCAAGACAGCTTGGAGCTGAAGACCAACAGCCCTCTCGATCACCTTGCTTAAAAATGGGAGATGGGAGACTGGTCTATAATTATTCTTATCCAGGGGATCTAGGGAGAGCTTTTTTAGAAGTGGCCATATAACCACTTCTTTTAAACAAGCTGGAAAATTGCCCTCCCTAAGGGATGCATTAATAATATATCTTAAATGAGTCTTAATTGCAACTCCTCCCTGGATGACCAGCCATGAAAGGCAGGGATCAAGAGGGCAAGTTGTCTTTCTTATATTTCCAAGGAGCTTGTCTACGTCCTCGGTACTCACTGACTGAAACTGATGTTCATGGTGTGTGGGTGGCTGGATATTTTCATACTGGCCCTTTCTCCTGGTAGAGAAGTGGAGTTTTTACAGTCACTATGCTGCCAGGATTATGATTATAGTGATCATTTAGCTTTTCCCTGCTGGGAGCTGTTTCAGACAGCCAGTACTTTCCTAATCACCCACCACCACCACATTTCTTCACCCATAGTCATATTTGGCTATTAATTTTGGAAGCTGTCATCACTTTTTCTGTTTCATATTTCCCACATACTTTTTAAAATGGTATTTTTGCAATTCTGCAACCCTTTGCCCTCATCAAAGGAAAAAGAACACAAGAAGAGGGCAATAACACTCCCCCATCGAGTATCTTCCTCTGTCTTTCCTCATTCAACCTGTCAATCCCTCTCTTTCTCTTTCCTATCTGCCTCTCTCCTTCCCCTTTGATCTGTTGGTCACACTCACTCCCACACCTCTCCCCTGTTATTGCCCATTCTCTTCTATCTCCTTCATCTCCAACCTCACAATATGGACAATGCAACCATCTTCTTTTTCAAGGGGAAAAAAAAGGCAAATCAAACCAAGAATGTGAGAAGGTACAACCACAGAAGTAAAATATAGTTGGAGGAGTTATGAAATAATTGAATTACAGCTACAGAAGTTACAGAATGAAAAATAAATCTTAACACAAGAAAGATGAGCCAGTAAGGTGTAGTGTTTTGAGTGTTGACCTAGAACTCTGGAGAGCATGGTTCAAATACCCACTCAGCCATGGAAATCCACTGGGTGACCTTGGTCAAGTCTCTTTCTCTCAGCCTATAGGAAGGCAATGGCAAACCCTGTCTGAATAAATCTTGCCAAGATTTATGGCCCCATGATTACCATGATAATTATGATAGGTTACCATATGTTGGAGTCAACTTGAAGGCATATAACAACAAACAAAGAAGAAATAAGGTGATCAAAGAAATCTCTGGAGAAGGCTTCACCCACCATAGCCCCAGCCTGACTTCCTTCCACCTCTCCAGGTGAAAATAAAGTGGGCGGGGGGAGGGCTGGGGAAACTATACACACCTACTTGGACCCACCTGATTCCTAAAATGGCAAACATGCTGAAGCAATCTTTTGCACCAGGAAAAAGAATCAAAACAGGCTAACAAACAGGATACACACACACACACAGTAGAGGAGGGACCTTGGAATTACCACAGGAGGAAAACAGAACAGCAAAAACATCACGTAAAGAGCCACCTCTCCCATTAATGATATTATCCAACCATTACTGCATTTTAAATGCCTCAAGTGAAAAAGATGTGTGTGTGTGTGTGAGAGAGAGAGAGAGAGAGAGAATTTCACACACACATACATGTAGTGGATAACACACTGCATATATGTAACTTAAATGGATCCACTATGGAAAGCTAATGTCACAATAAATGTCACCTTTGCAAGGTACCACAAGGCTCTTCCTACTAAAGAATGGCTGTGGATATGTTGCCATGGTTACCAGTAAACTTGCGTGTAGTTTCAGAACTTTTGGGAGATTTTTCCCCCCATTTCATTTCTTTCCTGTAATTGAATTCTGCTGGAGTGCTGTCATTGTTACCCATCAGAAAGTTTGAGTGAGACAGCATGCCTGAAGGCACTGCAATCATGTGGGGAAACCATTTCTTACAACTTTCACACTTGAACATGAATCTGACTAGGCTCATATGGAAATAGTTTCAAGAAAGTGGTTTATACTATTATTACAATAACTACAATATTTTCAAAGGAATATCACATTGACCATGTGGGACCTGTTGGTCTAGATGATTTTTTTTTCAGCCTGTCGCTAAAGTTGTTCATTAATTTCTTTTAAGCAATTGCCCATTGGCTTAAAGCGGGTGCTTTAATGAAATTTTGAAATCTGTTTTGTTTTTAGTACTTCTGAGGTTGCAGAGTTTGGACCAAGATGTTTTAAAGTATGAATAAATAAATACTGCTCATCCCATTGCCTACAATACTTACTCAATATTCAGTAAGTGAGAAAGGAATGTTCTTGCCTCCCAAATCTTGCCTCTCAGCACAGCACAGCACAGCACATTGCCTAGCAGTTTACTGCACAACATAAATAAAAATGAATGCATCTCCAAAGTGCTTCACAATCTGGAATGAATCACATATGTAAAACAGATGCCTCAGTTGAAAGGCTAACTGATCCCTCCACCCATATTTCCTCTTTCCTATTTATTTCACACCTGCAAAATCACAAAGCTATTTCCTTTGCCAAATGAATGGAACTCAGCTGTACTCCTTGGGCCTACTAAGCAAAGAAGAAGGTTTAAGCAATTCTTCAAGACTTGTTAAGTTCATTGCTCATCTCTGCCAATGCAGTTTGGAAGTAACTCTTTTTTTTTTCCCCAGCTGCCTCCCACAAGACTATCTCAAAGGGGATTAGCAGAAGATTATTTCTTTTTCTTCACTATTTCATAAATCATTTGCATCCCTGAGAGCGTGTGACACAGAGAGTTCACTTTCTTCTTTGTGCCAAGTGACTATCACCTGTTTTCTTCTTCTTCTTTTTAAATGTCAGACTAATATCTTTGGCCATATCTTTCTTCCCTTGATGCTGATTTCTTTTAAGTTCCAATTTATTTTAACTTTCATATTTATCTATTTTTTTATATATTTTTTTTGCTTTTGAAGGACAACTTAGACTGAATGATGCACAGTGATTCTGACATCTCTTGCCTTGGCTTTTAAATGTCTTTGCTTATGAAGCAGATACAAATATATATAAAATCTGCTAGCAAATATACTGCTAATATATTTCTCCTTCAAAAAAAGGTGTTCCTCGGAATTGTTCCCTAGTAGAACTGAAATAAAATACTGGCAAGGGGCTAACTGAAATGGTGAATTTTGAAGTTTCTACTTTGATAAAATATTTTTGTTTAATCACGAAAAAAATCTTGTTGCTGTTGTCATAAGCAGCCAGATTTGTTAGCAGAATTTTACACATTTCCAAAATACTACTACACTTTCTCAAATTCAAATCTGAATCTTTACGTCTGGGGCAGTGGTGCAGGGTAGTGATGGAATTTAAAGGAAGGCAAAAGAATTCCAGTCTAGTAAAATTTCTGGGCAGGAAGAAGAAAGGTGCTTTGCACATACACCCAATCCCAAATTTGCATTTGCTTCTGTTTTCATCTACATATTAATGATAACCAATCCATACTACAGCCTAGCATTCCTGTTAGGTCCCCTCGATTCTCTGAATAGGAGAGGGGATCCTCAACTTCTCTCAGTTGCCACTATCCACTCATTCATACCACAAAGTTCAGTGACTTATAGAGATGTAATTCTTCACTAAGTTTCTCCATGAAGGAAGAAATGAGTATGTTTACAGATTTTCTTCCTCAATCAGGAAATTCTTTGAAAACCATGCAGTTTTCTTTTTTAAAAAAAATAATTTTATTCAAATTTCAACAGATAAAACAAACAATAATTTCTGCAATGTTTGCATGTAATGTTTTTCCTTCTTCCTTTCCTTTCTGGATTACAATTATTAATATTCCCTCTATTTATTATGTCTCGTATCGCAATAAAATGTTAATAATCTATAATTTGTTGGTTCCTGCTATATATCTCTACTTTACTTGTTACATGATATTTCATTAACTGTTAACTGTATAATAATTATCATGAAAAATGTATTACCCTCTGTCTACCCCCAACCCAAATCTGTGACAAACTTCCACTCTTTATTAATGTCCTCATCTGATTTCCCTTTCAATCTTTGTGTAAGTATATCTTCATTTCTGTTTTCCATGAAAGCTGTCCACTACTGTTCCATTGTGGGTGTAGTTTCATTTTTCCAAAGTCGTGCATATTCAATGCCGGCTGTCATCACCATGTACAATATAATTCTCCAGTGTCTCTTGGCTAGTGTATGTATCATGTTTAGCAAGTAAAATTCGAGTGTCATTGCGAATTGAATCTTCAAAATTGAACTTATTTTCTCATGTATTTCTTTCCAATATTTTTGTGCTCTAGGACATGACCACCACATATGAAATAGTGTACCAAAGTTCTCTTGACATTTCCAACATTGACCTGTACCTGTCTTATAAATTGTCTTTAGTTTTTCTGGTGTCATGTACCATCTATGAAATAGTTTAATACCATGCAGTTTTCTAAGCCTATTTCAGATTCAGAACTTATTTTGTGTAAAATCTGCATGTGGTTTTGCACAGCCATCATGATTTTCTGTGCAGGAAACAGGATTTTTCTTCACAGAAAATAATATTTCTGCATAGAAAATGGTGTCTTCTGCCCAGAAAATCCTTTTTTTCCCCTTGTGCAAAACAACCATTTTCAAATTTTGCGCAGAATAACTCCCAAACTGCAAAGATTCTCATCCGTTCAGGATTCTTCTCATTAGGGTTTCCTGACACTTGAGAAACATGTTCTTGCACAATTTTTCAAGATTTTTTGAATATTTGTACAATCCCTTGTGACTTAATGGTAGGGCTTTTCCCATCTCTAATTTTACAGAAGCTTTCTCTTCCTCTCCCAATTGAGATGGGGCTCCTCGACATACATATATGCATACACTAAACAGAGCCACATGGAGAAAGAATGGAAAGAAGAAGGTTCTTTAAGGAAAGCTTCAATTCTAAGCAAGTGTTACCCTGACTTCTGGGGGTCCCTTGGGGGACACCTTGTTTCACTCCAAAAATGCAAAGATTGGGGAAATTAGTAGAGCCCTGGCTGTAGCCAAACAAAGGGCCAGGTAACCCAGCAGAATCTTTTACCCAATTTTTACAGGGTCAAACCAACCGAAAAGCCAGACGATCATACCAATAACTGGATTTTATTAATAAATGTGTTCTCATGCACCAACACACTTACTCACTCATGTACACAAGGCTGATTGAGAAAGGAAAGAGGTGAAAATTGATAGGAGATTCAGTGGAGAGGGGGTAAAGGCGATGATACCGCACCTATCCTGAAGTCTTCAGTCTGGCAAGTGGCAAGAAAGATGGAGCTCAGCGAAGAAAAGTGGGTGAGGAGATCACTCAACTAACAGAATGTTGGTCTGCTAGCATGGCGGGGAGTTCTCCAAAGAGACCCTCAAAAAACTGGGACTACTTATAGGGTAGAACATACCTCAAAGGCAGGCCCTCTCCCAGGAAGAACAATGGCAAAAATAAAGGAAGAAATGCCGCGCAATAGCAACTTGGTAGTTTGCATGATTGGTTTATGCAGATGGACCTTGCAGTGCAGGGTTTACTAACATCAGAGTTGCTCAACCTGGGGAAAACACAATAATCCACTCAAACTGGCTGTTTTTGGCTGGGGACCCTTTGTTTGTGTGGATGTGTTTAGCCTGAGGTCTCCTAGGGGAACGTGACTGAGGATTTTCCTTGCCTGACCTATTTTTGATTGTTCGACCTCCTTGTCTATGTACCCATTTGGGCAACCTCTCTGGCATGGCGGGCATATATGATATCAAATTTATATTCCCTAGGATATGGTATGCTAGTGGGATAACACAAGCAAGGTATTGTACTCATGAAGGCACCTGCCTCCAGGCTTTACCTAGCAGTAGTTATAAAGTTACAAAAAAACAGTCTAAAATCAATAGAAATAGAAAATGACTAAATATTCCTATTCTATTTACAATGTACTTGGTATTCTGAGTTTTTGGATATTCATGGAAAGTTGGGAGTCTTGACTTCCTTGTGCAGCCCATGAACAGCCTTCCCTAGAGATAGTGGGACAGTCAGTGAAGTGGAATTGATTCTCACTCCAAGACCTGACCGTTCTGAAATCCCTTTTGAAAACTCTGACTTCCTTCCTTCCTTTTTTTGTATGGTTCATGTAGGAGAGATGATAAAGGGAAACTATAGACTGAGTACACTGTTTGCACTTTATATGGAATAACTGATGGCTACTATCTTCCAAGATTAACTTCTCTGCCCCTCTATTGGTTTGGAAAGTCTCTTGTACATCCCATGGCACCCTGTTTTATAACCTCTCATCTTCAAAGCATCTGGGAGCTCTCACACTTCTCATAAGCAGGTTATCCTTACTGGGCGATGGTCTCTCTTGTGTTGTCCAAGATAATGCTATGGCCATTACTTGGGCATGCTAAATTTGTTTTTCCAAGGTCATTCTTATAAACCTTGGCAACATGACTAGTACCTATAGAAACAATAACTGAGGACTGACCAGTGGTTCATCAAAGTACCCTGACTCTAATCTAGAAGCATTCATGCATAACTAAGTATTGCTTGTTAAGTATTGTTGTGTATGGAAAAGCATTTGCCCTTATCTGACCCTTATATGGTTATAGTCAGATTACAAACACATTCTCGAGATAAACCTGGGCCATTTGATATATCTTTTACCTCACCAAAGTAACTCACTTCATTTGCCCATTTACAACCTTATATAGAAGTGTGCTCCCTAATTTTGCAAATAATATACAAATATATCTTCCTTTGCCCACACAGTAAAAACCACTGTATACACATGTAAAAGAGCAGTATACATACAATGTACATGTGTATACTGTATTGATACTCTGAGAATCACCATTGATTTAAAATGTCGTCTTTGTTCAAAGGCTGAATCTAGAGTGAAGTGGATGATTTTGTCCAAATGACTCTGACACCATCCTGCAGTTACACACATGGAACTGTTCTTATATATATGTATACTGTATACACATGTATAAGAACAGTTCGATGTGTGTAACTGCAGGATAATGTCAGTCATTTGGACAAAATGATCCACTTCACTCTAGATTCAACCTTTGAACAAGGGCGACATTTTAAATCAATGGTGATTCTCAATGTTTCATTCAGGTAATACATTCTACATGAACATACATGAACATACCTGTCCCAGAACATGTACATCTGCCACAGAAGCCAAGGGATTATCTGGAGAATAGAGAAGGAGAAGCATAACAATTTTCTGAGACTTTAGCTAGCACTCTGAGATGTTATTACCCTACGAACTTCTTATTTCCAGGCTCTAGACCAAGTTCTAAAGCTGAACTTGGACAGGGAAATTTAGGTACAGTTGGTGATGAACAATCTTTCAAAATAGTTTTCTAGCATTAATAAATAGCTCATGAGGAAATGCTGTGTGTGCTGGAGTTCAGCCTGAAACCTCATTTAAAATAAAAGAAAAAAATTATTATAAGGCATTTAAAAAATGAATTTAGCTCATTTTACTGTCTTCTATTTTAATAGTTTTTCTTAAAACAAACAAAAACCCCCCAGCTCTCTCACTCTAATCACAGATGCAGAATATTTCCAGTAACACAAGAGCCTTGAAGGATGCCACTTCAGCTACATTTTATGTTAAGAGTAATAAGATCACCCTCCATTGCTCAACCTCCATTGGTTTTACTTTCTTCTCCAGAAATTAACTAGTAAATAAAGTACAGGAAATACTTATATACACTGATATGCCTAGCGTTAAGGCTAGGATTGCGGTAAATAAGGTCACCCAGAATTGCTCAATTGCTTTTGGTTTTGTTTTCTTCTTCAGAAATTGCCTGTCGAACAAATAAGATGTAAGAACACTCAAATGTACTAATATGATTATAGAAAATGTCTTAAGTTTAATATAATGTCTCAGAGATTTTTGATCTAAAGAAAAAATAGGGAATAGGATGTGCTTAAAAGGAATTGATTTTTTTTTAAAAAAAATTCTTTCATACTTATCACCCATAAAAATTATTTGAGCTAAACCCTATTTGAAACAATTAGATATAAATTAGTTGGGATTAACAAATCCCTTTCATTCAGTGTGAATTCACTGCAACAAAGTATTTCCGGGATCGGGAATGTAGGCTCCTTGAAAGTGAAAGAGTAGGATTTAAGGTAGAGGTGTCAAACTCAATTCCATCTTGGGCTGCATCAGCATTACGGTTGCCCTCAAAGGGCTGGTTGTATCTGTAAGACTACGTAAATGTATCTACTCTTTTATCATACTAAATAATTGCCTCTTCATTCGATTATTACTGGTTTTTAAACTCCCTTCCCTCTACATCAACTTTTCTTTCTTGGACATTTTGGGGCTATTTGATCATGGTTTATGGTCCCTATACCTCTGTGAAGTGACACAGAATTGGCCAGTATATCCAAAGTGTGTCCCTTTCTGCTCCCTAGCTACAGCTGCAGGAGAAGTGTGAGGGCCACAAGAAGTGGCTTGGTGGGCCAGATTTGGCCTGTGAGCCTTGTGTTTGACACATGTGGTTTAAGGAGTATCTTCAACTCATGGAATCATTGAGTTAGAATAGAGGTTTCCAAACTTTTCATGTTGGTGACACACTTTTTAGAGGGGCATCATCACTACAGTAATTTGGTTTTTCTAGCAAACCGGAGGTTGAACTAACCCATTATAAGACATACAGACACATTGTAAAAACAAAATGTATGGGGATACAATATATCTCATGAAAACCTTTCATATATTTTTTTAAAATATATGATTTATAAATAATTTATAATTTATAATGACATACATTTCCAAGATTGTAGGCAACACACCTACACACTTCAGGTGACACACTAATGTGTCACAGCACACAGTTTGGAAAGCCTTGACTTAGAAGGATACCTTGGCAATCATGAGATCTAGGATCTGCAGTGCAGGATGTAAGTACAACAGCAGCAGTAATCATTTTTTTCTTTAGTTGTTTCAGCTCCCCCGAGCCCAAGGCAGCATGGTGAGTTGCAGTCCAACACCATTTGCAAAGCCACATGAACTCCAGTCAGGACAACAGTATCCATAACAAATGGCTTTCCAGACAGGTTAGGAGACCAAGCACTTTCTGAGACAGCCTGTTCTATTATCAAAGAGATAGGACATTAAGAAGCTTCGTCTAAAGTTCCATATTCATTTCACCCTTACCAGTACATTATAGATGAAAACACTGGGGACTGAAAATGTTACAACTGATCCTCATCGATAAGCAGTGGAAGCAGCAGAAGGAAGGAGGAATGGGGGCACTCCGCCCCCGGATGTACAAAATAAGGGGGTTCAATGGTGGTTTTTCATCCTCCTCCCTACTCCCCTGAGATGCGGGAAAAGGGAAGCATAATTTGGCTGCCAGAAACGCCAGCTTGGCAGGGGACACTCACAATCTTCATCAAGTCAAGCTGGTTTCCTCCCCGGCATTGGGATTTCTTTGTGTAAGGCAGAAAAGGATGCAGTGGGGTGAAGGTAGCTGCAGCTTCCTTTTAAAAACAAAACCAAGATTAAAAAGGTAACCAAGATTAAAACTGGGAGGGAGGGGGAGAAAAACAGGAATCTAGCAGCTCTTTTACGACTAACCAATTTGTATTTTAGCATGAGTATTTGTGGTTATCAATCCACTTTCTCAGGTGCAGTGACTCAGGAAGTGGATTGATATCTGCAAAAGCTCATGCTAAACTATAATTTAGGCTTTCATTTTTTAAAAAAATCAATCTCTAGCCCATCTGGAAGCAGAGAAAATGAGGTCCCTCTAGTCTTGGAGGAAAAGAGCTTGCTTTTGTTATCCAGTCTCCCAGGTGAATGTTGCAATTTTGTGGTCTGTGGTCTGTGGTCTGTGCAAAGAGCAGACTTGTTTTCTTTTTTCTTTTTCACAGAACTATAAGCATATCAGCACAGAGCGCAAAGACATGGCAGTCATTATAGGGTTTCCAGAAAAAATGTAAGCTTTATTGTATTTCCCCCAAGCTTCTTGAGAGATAACCTGGGTGTTCCCAAATGGAAAAGAGATGAGAGAAAGCCAGATAGAGGAGAAATAGATGCATAGATGGATGATGTTCTTTGAGGAAGATTAGATGTTTACTGTGGGTTTTAGATTTCCTGTAGGTAATTTCAAATAATAAGTGCAGTTCTTTGAAAAGGGCTACTTCCATATTTCCTTGTCTTTAGTATAAGGTGTGGTCTTTTGAAATCTTGATTCAATCACACTAACTTCTAAATTAAATAGGTCTTTAAAGCAGGTATGAATTATATGTTTGCATTTATCAGGATACCATTCCATTCCCTACTGCAGTGTATTCTATACCAGGGAAACAAAGCAGAAGCTATAAGGCAATTAGGTTTTATAGGATTGGCAGAATTTATTTTAAAAAGTGGAAATAAAATGTGGGATGGTGGTGTTATTGGGAAAAATGGTGTACCAACTGGTCTCTTACTTGCTTTGAACATATCGGTGTGTGTGTTTGTACTCATTTGTATTCTTGCACATAGGAAAACAGACATTTGTGGTACTTTTCTGGAGGGCAGCATAATCAGTGCAGGATAATGTTAAATAAAATGGATTAATATTTAAGAAACAAGACTCTTTTGTAATTTTTCCTGCAAAAGACTAACGTGACTGACAAAAGTATTGTTGTAGCTTAAAGATTAACAAATTTAATTTGACATTCCCTTTCATTGATCACCAAGTGTCTCAGACCCAGCACATTCACCAGTCACAAAAGACTATGTGGGAGAGATGCCACAAGCCATGAAAGTTCCACAGAAGATACCTTTTTCAATGCATTCCAGGTAAAGTAGTCAGAAAATGTGTAGGGGTGCCAACTTTTCAGGAAGCCAAGGGCACCCAATTCAGTAGATGAACAAGACTAGATGGGTGTGATGCCACAAGTCACAGAAATTGCTCAGGAACCATTTTCTACTACCCATTCCAGGAAAAACATCTGTGTTGTGGAAAATAGATCACAAAATGAACCTTTCAGATTCCATGCTTATTCACCCATTGGGGGAAAATAAACAGGCTGAAGCAATAAGCCATTTAAAAAAAATCATAGGAATTGGGGCCAAATCTCTGTATTCTAAAACATAGCCCAAAATGTCAACTTTCCAGGAAACCATGTCTGGATGGGCACAAGGAGGTGGTTCTTATGGAATTTTTGTGGCTTTTTGTATCACACCCATGTAAAGTTGTGGATGTCTGGTGAATTGTTAGCTATTACTCATTATGTCTCTCCCGTCTTCTACAGAATACACTTGTGTATAAATTAAAATAGTAAGGTAATAAAGTGCAAAGTTGCAAAACATACAAATAGACTACAACTACATAACTGAAAGCAGAAGATGGAATAGTTTCATTCTCTTGCAAAAATAAGACTAGAAGCAAACTGTGGCACAAACCATGCACTGTTAATATAAATAATTAAAGTAAATCTAAAGAAGAATACTAAATCAATCAGTGTGGCAAAATGCAACCTGAAGAACATCCATGTAGAATTTAAAGATAGTGTACAAGTAGATTTGCACTGTAAAGCCTAACTGACCAAGTACCAGAAGAACTCTAGACTAAAGCTAGGAACATTGTCAGGAATGAATTCAATAAGACACTATCTGCAGCCCAAAATAAAGAGGAGTTTCAGTGGATGACAGATGAAACTCTTTTAACAGTTAAGGATAGACAAAAGCAAAGAAAAAAGGTGGCAGAAATAAAGTCAAAATCCTGAGTGCAACTGTTCAGTAACTGATCCTCCAGGACAAGGAGAACTAGTATGATAATCAATGCAGGGAAACAGAAAATGACAACAATAACAAAAAAGTAGAACAAGAGACCTCATCTGCAAGATATGAGAAAGCAAAGGAAAATTTAAACCAAGAGTGGGGATGCTATATCACCAGCAGGAGAACACACTACATGATCAAGGAGAAATAAAAGGTTGATGCAAATAATACACTGAAGAACTATATTAAAAGAGATGAAAGGATAATAGATGTATTCAAAGATGAACCATTTGAAAATGAATCCATGACTTTAGGAAGTGAAATAGAAACTGCACTCAGAAGACTTGGGGATAGAAATCACCAGGAACAGGTGGCTGTTTCAAGCTACAGATACAAAATCTACTCTAATTAAAATCTGCTAACAAATATAGAAAACAAAACAAGGACCTACAGATTAGAAATGTACAATATACATTCTAATCCTCAAGACACCAGTGATTGCAAACACCGCCAGACCATTGGACCATTGTGTAAGCAAAGTGATGCTTAGAATTTTGCAACAAAAACTTTCACCATGTATGAAGCAAGAAATGCCAGTTATCCAAGCTGGGGTCTGAAAAGGAATAAGCACTCGGCATCCTATTACAAACATACATTGAATAAGTTTTTCTACTTTTACAAAAAATACATTAATGTAACTTAAACATATTAATCCATTACCTTTTTCTTATTTTGTACTGTAATATTTCCTTTTTTTTTTATTTCTTTAATTAATCAATCATAAAATCATAGAATCATATTGCTGGAAGAGACCACAAGGACTATTAAGTCCAAGCCCCTGCCCTGCAGGAATACACCATCAAAGCATTCCTGACAAACAGCCACCCAGCTTTTGTTTAAAACCCTCCAAAGAAGGAGATTCCGCCAGCTTCCAAGGCAGTGCATTCCACTGTTGAACTGTGCTTTTTATCAGGAAGTTCTTCCTAATGTTTAGACGGAATCTCTTTTCCTGAAGTTTGAAGCCATTGATCTGTATCCTAGTCTCTGGAGCAGCAGAAAACAGGCTTGCTCCATCCTTTCAAATATTTAGACATGGCTATCATGTTACCTCTTAACCTTCCCTTCTTCAGGCTAAACATCCCTAGCTCCCTAAGTCTCTCATATAGAATTTTGGTCACCCTCCTCTGGAGATGTTACAGTTTGCCAATATTTTTCCTGAACTGTGGTGCCCAGAACTGGACACAGTATTCCAGGTGGGGTCTGACCAAAGCAGAATAGAGTGGTACTATCACGTCTCTTGACCTAGATACTATACTCCTGTCGACACAGCCCAGAATCATATTGGCTTTCTTAATTGCTGCATTATACTACTGACTCATGTTTAGCCTGTGGTCTACTGAGACTCCTAGATCCTTTCGCATGTACTGTAGTCAAGTTAGGTGTCACCCATCTTGTATCTGTGTATTTCATTTTTTTTTTCTGTTCAGGTGTAGTAGTTCACACTTCTCTCTATCGAAATTCATTTTGTTAGTTTTCACCCAGCTCTCTAATCTCTTAAGATCATTTTGAATTCTGATCCTGTCCTCTGGGATGTTAGCTCCCTCACCTACCTATATGTGATTGTATATACAAGGAAGAGAACTTTTTTGCTTTTTTTGGCCATTATTGCTATTTCTTTCATTTCGTGATTATTACTGAAAATAATTTGAGGGAGTTGTTCAATAAATAAATAATCTGCACCAGATGTCAGATATTCTAGGTGTGTCGCTGGTGCCAGATATCAGATGTTCTTTAATGTTCCACTTAATATTATATGCCTCTTAGGAGACATCTAGCCTTATGTTTTATCTTGGAGGGGATTATTCAAGAACATTACCAGCTATTAAACAGAGCAAAAGTGGGCAATTAATGGCCCTCTTGATATAGGTAGACTGTACCTCCATTTCCACCAGCTACAACTAGCATAGCCGGTTGCAAAAGAATGATCAGGACTGCAGGCCAACAACACCTGAAACACCATAAACTTCATGCACATTATTATCAACCACCTTGCTCTTGTCTTTTTCTCCTACCCCTCATTTCGGCCCTTCTTTTCTCACATTATTGGTGAACATTATAGGTGTGAAAAATTTTCATTTGTCTCACTGTGTGGAATATTGGCAATCTGAGGACTGACAGAAAATTTAGTCAAAGACATGATTCTTATCTGGGAAGCAAGATACTCATTTTGACACCCCTGCTCCCATAGATACACCCTTTTGTCTAGACATATGGAACAGAGTTGTTTTATAGCATTTTCTGTTCTACAGATCAGTGCAAAATCTTTTTAAAAAATCAGAAAAAATATAAATGACACCATGACAAAGTGTTCTTTTTTTTTAAAAAAAATGCTGACATATTCTTAAAATGTGTAATTTTACTGAGGTTCTATGGAGCTACAATGGTAAATTATTTCAGCACTATAAAGCTAACTTGTTATGCATCCGTAGCCCTACAGAAAAGGCAGACCTCCCATTCCACTGGGGATTCAGCCAATTTCCTTCACTTTTGCCAGTTGCATAAAATTGATGTCATACATCCAGATTACAATATACGTGCATCTAGAAAATCATTCTTTCAGACTGAGAGGAGAAGCAATGGTGTTTAATATGCACAATTGATCCAATAAATGTTTGATATTGAAAGCAAGCTAGCACTCCTCTGTCTCGGAGACAGGAGTAATACTGGCACGACAGCTTAATAATCACATTTCTTTGTTATATTTTAATGTGCATTCTTGTCAAATGCTACTTCTCCTATTCTTAAATCCTGATAGCCTTCAGCACCTGCCACTAGGATGATAGGCTAGCAGATGTTTTGAGCAATTTATCTGAGTTCAGCTACACGATATACTACTGCCCATTTCTCATCCCCGGTAGTGCAGCTCTGTTAATTACAAGAACTATTCTGCTATCAGAAAACCTGTCCTTTAAGCATAAGGTTAGTCAAAATCATTCAGGCATATGAACTGGAGACAAAAGGAAGTACCAACAAAATCCAGTTACATTAAATTCAGAAAATGTGCTTGGTATTTGCAATACCCACTTGACTTTAATTATTGAATGGACAGCTTCTGTGTATGGCAGATCTGTTTTTTATATACTACATCAAGTTTTTTTTAAAAGGATTAATTTGAAATGCATGGGCAAACAGGAAATCACTGTTTTCCTCACAGCTGAACAGGAAATTCTTTCAGGCCCAATTCCAGATACTAGAGCCCACAGCTCTTACTCCATCAAAGCCTTTGAAAACCAGAAGAGGGCAACTGTGTGGGTACCAGGGCCAACTTCCAGCCCCTGACCTCCTAGCAGATTTTAAGGCATTGTGTATCAATTTCTGGCCTCAGTTTTGACTAATTTGGAAGCCTTCTTCTTGCTTGTGTTGGGTTTTGGAGAGGGAAGCTCTAGGGTGGTAGGTGAGCTAAACTTCCACATTTGTGGACAGTTTGGGAACAGATCATCTGAAGATACCAGGAACAGATGCAGGTAAAACATCAGGAGAAAATACTAATAGAACACGGCCTCAAAGCCCGGAAAACCCACAACAACCTATAGTTCGGGAACATTTTTGAAAAGTTTGGGGTGAAAAATCACCCAAAGATTGGTATGATTTATTTTGAAGAGGTGTGGGGGTTAAAGGTCACTGGGAGGGGATACAAAATAGGTGTTTTTAGGGGTTTCATGAATGCCATGGGCCTCACTTTCCTCACCTCAGCAACAAACCAGAATCACGTGGAACCTCTGAGGAAACTGGGCCCACATCGTTTCTACTACCCACCCAATCTCATCTAGTTATTTCTCTGTTTTAAAGTGAATTATGACATTTAAAATTTTCTGTGGAACCTGACATTCACAAACATATACATACCAGACATACATGGAATCTGGGACCCCATTCCATCAATTATTGGGGAGATCCAGTACTTTTACAAGATAACACTTTTTTAAAACTGTAGCTTCTCACTCATCACATTTTACCTTATGAACATTCTTCTTATAATTACTTTTATTCAAAAAATATTTAAAAGGTCAAAAAGCTGCCAGAATGATTCTCCAAAATAATTTTTCCAGGTAACAGAGAATTATTTGTTATGTCTATTTTTTTAAAAAAATGTCATATTATTTCACAAAAAGCACCATTGGTGTGCCCTCATTAGTAATGTATTAGAGATGGCTGTTACCCCAAAATTTGGGTGCCACAAGGACCAACCGTAATGCCAGTGCCTCCATTCAAAAGTGGGAAATGAATTAGCTCAAAGTTGGAGGCTTGCAAGAAGGAGGCAACTTGGCAAGACCTTTCCTTCCAACATTTACGGGCTCACACAGAAAAAGAACCAGCTAAGAGTAAAATGGAAACTAAAAATATATTTAATTGAAATAAACTGAGTCACATATGCAACAGTTCAAGCACGTGTACAATCAAACTAGAAGGGAGGAAAATGGGATAGAGATGTTAAGGGAAGTGGGTGATAATTACCAGATCCGGAGGGAAGCAGAGATAAGAAGCGACATGGCTTAGGTAAAGCCTAAGGACAGTTCTGGGTCAGGAATTGGATGGACAGAGTAGCATTTGGATCAGCGAGAGACTGTACCAGACTGTCTGAAATCAGGGGTATTTGCACCCAAAAAATAGCCTGTGGTAGATGGTGATACATGCAGTTCCAGGTGCGGAACAATGGGAGTTGCAGTACATACAATAGGCTATTAACCCACTAATGTTCTCATTGTTTTGGTGACAAAGGCATGATGGGTGTTGTAATAGCTGTCAGTTGTGGTGCTACAAGAAAAGAGGAAGAAGTCCAGGTACACAGGGGATGGGTATAAACCAGTCAGTGCCCTGTGGGCGTCTAGCCATTCTCTGGGAAAACTCCAGCTTCTTCTTAAGCTTATTATCCACAGGAACCGCATTTATTTGCCTGACAAATAATATAGTCTTACCTGGACCTGCCTTACCTGCCTTTCTTTTTCACATTCACAGTCAGAATTTCCTCTCTGTAGGTTTGACCCCCAGTCACCTTCAGGTTTGATTTTGATGTCTGTGCCAATTAAAGTGTGTTGCCAATGACGTATGATGCCAATTAGATATGGTACCTATCCAAACGACACAAATATCGAACTCACAGACGAGGCCTTACATGATATTTAATTTGAACCATGCAATAAGGTCTATACAAATGGGACCATGCAAAATCCTCTAATAGACACTTTAAAAATCACCCATGCAAGTTATTCCTAGGCTAGCTAGCAGGTATATCTGAGAGCCTCTCTGGAGGAGCAAGATGAGCATGCCTTAGAGATAGAAAAAAATTTCCTTCCATTTGACTGTCTCAACAAAGTAGCTTTTTCACACTTCTAGATACCTATTGTAAGAAGAATTTCTGACTTCAGGAATTCACACATTCACAGACTTAACAGGGCATTTCAAGGGAATGGTATATACTAAAAATATGGCACACATTTAAAAATACTGATGGCTAAAATTCATACAAGTAAAAAACAAACAAACCATAAACATATTTTAGTCGATGGGGAAAAATATCTACATCCAGGAAAATGTTTGAATTAAATGTGTACATTAAGAGAAAGAAAAACGGATTACCTTTAAAATTGTGAAGGATTTCCTGTGCAAATCCCACACCCCTAAAATCTCACAACTCTGTATGAAAAAAGGAAGAAAGGAAGAAAAAAAAAGTGGGTTTCAAATATAACAAAACTGATTGGGGAATTTTCATATTCATACTGTGCGGGCATCAAGAAAACTTGGCCCAAGGCCAGGCCCACCTACCAAAACCACAGCACTACCGTTTCACTCTGGCAGCCAAGAGGAACCAGAAACTACATGGGTTACTATTTGTTTCTACTCCTCCATTCATTACTTTAAAGACAGTCATAAAAGCCTTTTGGCCACTGATATAGAAACATTCAGGAGTTGTTTAAATTTCAAAATGGTTAATTCCAAGTCTGAGAGTGGGTACCTAAAACCTATCATATTTCTAATAAGGGAAAATAATTTACAAGGTGAATTAGTAACACAGAAACACATACACTTTTCTGCGAGGCAGATCTGGCATTATTTACAGTGAAGCAAATAAATTCCATCTTATATTAAAGCCTGCTACTGCAACATGGACTTTACAAATTCAAGCATCAGCCTAACAGTCAAAGGAACTTAGTCCTCACAGACAGAAGATTGTACCTTTAATTCCCTTTCTGCATTTTGAATGGAGTTCCTCTTCTCAACTATGAAAGCTATAATCTTACTTCTTTGGAATGGCAGGCAAAATTCTGTTTCAAGATGTGGCTCTGTAGGTTGGTCTCTTGATGCAACGCTGGTGCTAGGGAGGGAGAAGCATTTCCTGCCAAAAAGATATAGGTAAAGTAAACACATGTATTCTATGAGCCAGGAATGGAAACTGTATGGTCCTACAGATGTTGAACTGAAGCTCCCAGCATCCTTCACCATTGGCTATGCTGGATAGAGCTGAGAGATGCAATTCAACAACATCTGGTAGGGCATACTGTACTCACCCTTGCTCTAAGCCTTGCTACTGCTATGTACATTCAAGTCATTTCTGACTTATGTTGACCCTAAGGCTATCATGGGGTTTTCTGAAGCTGCGAGTGTGACATGCCCAAAATCAGATAGTGGGTTTCCATGGCTGAGTAGGGGATCAAACCGTGGTCTCCAAGGTTGTAGTCCAACGATGAAAACACTACACCATGCTGGCTCTTATAGCACAAATGAAGGTATGTAATGACAGGGGGGAAATACAATGATACAGGCATTTGCCATTTCCCTGACAACAGGAGTTTTGAAAGGGGCATGGGCTGATTACACTCTACCCCCTGAACAAACAGATTGACGCACAATATAAACTAAGACCCACTATATTAACTGTTTAAATCTGATCTGCAGCAAGGCAGTTTAGTGTGGTGTATGCTGAAGAAAGTGTAATATTATCCCCTCTCCAGAATGTCAAGGGCAACCCACCCCTGACCCTAGAGGCAAACTAATAATCTAGTTTGTCCTCAGTCAGCCAGTCTGTTTCCTCGAAGCCAAAACATGTTGACCCTCCTCTGAAGTCTTCAGCCCTAAGGGAGAAAATCAATCAAGCCTACTCCCAGAGGCTGTTCTGCTTCATATTCCTGAGTCCTGTGCCTCAGGCCATTTCCTCACCATGCCGTCATAGTGCTATTCTTCCACTTTTAGCATCCTATGGAATCCTGGGGTTTGCAGTTGAGGGAGGGGCATTTAGAATTCTCAGCCAGAGAGCTCTTTGGCCCCAATAAACTACAAACCCCAGAATTCCATGGGATGTTGAAAGTGGAATAATAGCACTATAGCAGCATAGTGTGGAAATGGCCTCAGTGGGAAAGTCCAGAAAGTTTCCATGGGCACTCACCATTTATTTTTTTTGCCAGAAAGTTTCCATGGGCACTCACCAATTATTGACCAAGATTTTTTTTTGTTTTTGTTTTTTTTGAAAGGGCTCTATCAGCAATCATGCCAAGCTTTCCACATCACTGTCTTCCATCTTCTCTTCCCACCCCCACCCTATTATCACCTTGTTAGTATGATAAATCATTTTTTGAGGTCTTGCCTCAGTAGTCATTTGTATCAGAGAGACTCGTGCAAAGCAGCTCTTGCTGCTCTGGGGAGGGAAAAGGAATAGTGGTTTCTTAAAAAGGCATCAGCAAAGCTTAATCAGAGAGAACGAGCCTCGAAGGAGCTGTCTTAAGGCTGAATTTTTATTTCTTTTGTTCTAGCAAGACTTTGACAGGATTAACTCATGTTACCTGTAATAGAACAAGAGAGAGTAATAATACAATAGAGCCCACTTCAACTGAGTTCAGAAAAGAAATATATTCGGGAGAGCATGGCTTTCTTTGTTAAATCAAGAGATGGATTATTAGATTGAGAGAATGTTATCTCCTTGGGGTATACATGCTTCAGAGCCATATTCCTTGATGTACAGTGAGTTTTATAGCTAACATGCTTCCCCAAGGATATATTATGGATAGTAAAAATGGGTTATTAAAGGGTGCACCCCAAATTTGTCATAAACACCGACATGTGCAAAGCCATTAGCAATGCTGCTTTTCCGTTTAGTTTCCCAATACAACAAATAGATAACCATGTCAAATTTGGCAGTCATTTCAAAAATTAGTCCCATTTGCAGCACAGTCAAGGCTCATTTATTGTTGAAGTAGTGACTTGCTTTTTCACAACAACATGCATGAAATATTATAACAATGATAAGAAGTATTATAATGATGTCTCACAGTTATCGTCCTCGCACAAAAACTCCACAGTTAATTCAATATTATCAGTAATTTTAAATGTTAAATAAAGTCCTGTGATTATGTTATGCTCACGTCTTCTTAATCACTGCATTGTTGTTTAAGATAGCATAAACAGTAATTTCAACATGTGCATTTTTGCACAAGAATCTAAATGATTATGATGGTTGTGTATTTGAACCCTTTGATGGTTATCAAAGGGCTAAAATCATGAACAACTGAGAATGCAGATGTTCAGGGTATCAGATTTGAACACATCTTAGCAAAGTATTGAAATATCATGAATATGCTTGATAGTAAAAGATAATGTTCATTGAGGAAAATACCATTCAGAAGCAGACTATTGAAATGGAATGTATGGCCATTTCCGCCCCACACTGTTATAGTGCTATTATTCAACATTCAGCATCCTATGGACTCCTAGGGTTTGCAGTTTAGGGAGAGGCATTTAGAATTCCCAACCAGAGAGCTCTTTGGCCTCAGTAAATTACAAACCCTAGAATTCCACAGGATGTTGAAAGTGGAATAATAGTAGTATAAAAATGTAGTACAGAAATGACCTATGTATATAGACTGTCTTAAAATAATACATGGTCAGCATATCACAAATGGCTCTATCAGCCTGGTCCAAAGAAGTATGAGGTCTTGAAATACAGCTCCTTGAGTTTTGCCAGATTTTGCCAGTTGTTATCATATCTTTATCAACTCATTCTATTCTTTTTGGAGCTGTTTGTATCAATTTCTTAGATCTACACCAGGGATCTTTCAAAGTTGTTGTTGTTGTTGTTGTTGTTGTTGTTGTTGTTGTTGTTGTTTTTAAGGGCATAGTTTGCTGATGTAAGTTGAAGGGAAAATTTTCTGCTTATCTGATTTGTTTTTAAAAATAATAGTAACAGTATTAATTCATTTTTTGACTTTTAAGTTCTACGGGGCAAAAGTGCCATTTTCACCAACACATTAGTTCTTTAAAATAGAAGCAGCAAAGGGAACATATTGTTCTTATATGTTTCAAAATTAAGAAGACACAAAATTAAGGAAAAAAATATTGCAGCTAATGCTGGGAATTTTCAGAAGTAATCCAAGACAACAGAATATATATTATTTGGAGATACATATATATATGTGTGTGTGTGTGTGTGTGTGTGTGAAAAAACTGCAGCTGCAAATGCTGCAGTGTCCTGACACATTTGCCCTGTGTTAAGGAGCCCAAAGATAGAATTTTAGTAGTCAAACTGATTTCTTATATTTTTTCCCTAATGTCAAAGGCAAGCTTAGCATACATGACACCATTCCTTACACCTCCAAAAGCAGATGTTTCTGATTGTTGATAAATATCATACTTTGAAGTCCATGGTGGAAAAGAAAACTTAACCACTAAGGATACATTCCTATAGACAATTATCTAAGACTATTTCTACACTACACTTTTATAGGGCTATTCTTCTACTTTTCAATATCCTGTGGAATTCTGGGGTTTGTACATACAGCGGCCCAGGAGCTCTCTGGCTGAGAATTCTAAATGCCTCTCCCTAAACTACAAACTCAGGATTCCATAGGATGTTGAAGGTGCAATAACAGCCCTATAACAGAGCCTCATTTATTTTAGAATAAGGATGTATTAATAATCTCAGTGTGGGTAAGCTTTGTTGCATATGTTAAATCACACACATTCGTTTCCCCACATCATTCTGTGAATTAATAAAGCAAGAATATTTGCAGATAATTTCATGTTTGTATTACATTTACAGTCTACTGAAAATTTCCTCTAACATATGTATATGTTTTATATTAGCCTTTCCTGTCATTTCCATTTTTGTCTCCCATTATTGAGCTGAGAACTAAATTGCAGTATTTAAGGAAGTGTCCACTCAGAAGAAGGACTGTTATCTAATCTGACTGTTAGTCTCGGATGAACAAAATAGGTTGTGTACTTAAAAACGGAAAGAAAACTAAATTTTCCTCCACCCAGATTTTGTGAAAACACTCCCCCCCACACATTTCTAAATATGGAAGAGTGAATGCATTTTAATTAATTATTCCTAATGTGCACATTTTTACCCATTTCCACATCAACTGAAGCATATTTGTGTACATTTTTAGAATATATGAACTTTTAGGATCACACATTTCCTTATGTATTATTTGAAAAAGAAAAGGGAAAAAAGGGAAAGGCAACTGCATGGCTTCTGTCTGACACCAAGAAACCAAAAGATGCATAAATGCTATTCTTAACCATCTTTCAGACCATCGATTTATTAAAAATCCCAGTTAGTGCCAATTTCTTTTCAATTGGTAGTCTATTCAGAGTAAGCACTAGGGAGCGCTTTTGAGTAGATTCTTAACTATCTAGTTCCTGCAACCTACTCTGAAGTAAATAGGCAAATCCTCTGTATTGTCTATGCAGGAGGAAACAGAACTGAATCAATAAGCAGCATTTTCAATAGATGGTCCAAATGGATAGCAATCTGCCTTCTAGCATTTCTTTTTGAGCTGCAGCTTCATAAACTCAGGAAAAGCATTCTTGATTATGCCACACCTGCTTGATTTATTTAAAAATAACTAATCAGCAGCTGTCTGTTCCATAGCTGTGCAGAGAAAATTCAAGTTTGTCAAACAGATTGGCCTTCCTGTCTCCACACTGACAAAAAATCACAACCGTATGGTTTTAACAGCTGTCTGGCTAGGACAGCCAAACTGTTGCCAGGGCATGGCCAATTATTATTTCTCTCCCATTGCTTCACCCCTCTAATTATCTCAGAGAGCAATAGTTAATGTCAGCAGTAAAAATTAATTAATTTTCTGCATGCCAATTTAACTCTTGCTTGTGTGGATCAAGCAGACAGTTCTGTTTTTCTGTTTTGCTTTCTGTTACCCTGTGAGACTAGATTTACCAGTTAGCCATATCTGTGAATCAATCTTAAGTTAAACTTGAGAGGAAGCATTACATTGGCATGGGTTTCATCAACACTGCTTGATGCCTGAAGGAATGAAAAGTACAGTGAGCCCTCCACATTTGCAGGTTTCACTTTTGTGGATTTGATTATTTGCGGTGAGGGCTTGCCCCCCCACATTCTCCCCCTCCCATTACCTAGCCTTCTGACCAGGGGCAGGAAGGGGAAAGATCATCCCACTCCTGCACTTCCTCCCTGGTTGCCTGCCAGGGAATGCTAGCAGCAACTGGCAGGGATGTGCAGGATGGGTGATCTCCCATTGTATGCATGCCCTGGGCCTCCACCAGTGCAGGCGCTTCAGAGGTGGCCCTCAAGGATTGAGCGCCCATTGCCTGCACAGCCTGGGCCACCACCACTGGCAGAGGCCAGCAAGGGCATGCAGGGGGCGATCATCCACTCTCTGCATGCCCTTGGGATGCTGCCAGCACAGGCACTCTGGAGGTGGCCCACAGGGATGTGCAAGATGGATGATCACCTGTTGCCTGCATGCCCTGGGCTGCTGGTGAAGCAGGTGCTCTGGAGGAAGCCCACAGGAAAAGACAGGCTGGGCAATTGTCTGTTCTCTGCATACCCTCAGGCCACCAGCAGCAGCGGCACTCTGGAGGAGGCCTGTAGGAACATGCAGGGTGGGTGATCACCCATTCCCTGCATGTGCTGGCAGCCAGAAGGAGCGGGGAGGGAGGGCACCCACCAGAGGAATTATTCACATTTTTTTGACATTCTTGAGGGTCCTCTGTAAATCTGTGGAGGCCTACTGTAAATCTCATTGATGTTGCTAGGACTAAAACTCAAGGAGTACAGTCAGCTCTTCACATCTGTGGGTCTGACTTCTACAGATCTGATTGCTTATGAGTTTCACCAATCCCTGCCTCCCACACACCTCAGAAACTTCTTTTTCAGGGGAATGTTCCCTTTTGGTGGCTCTGATCAGGCCACACAACCCTTTAAAAACCCATCTCTGGGTCCTTCTCCTCCTCTACCACCTGCTGCCTGGCCACTGCCTGATGGCTCACAACCTGATTTCTTAGCACAACAAACCCTCTCTTGATACCCCCCCCAACTAAGGAAGGAAATGGGCAAGAGAAGGAAGTTAGGGCCACCATGCCAACCCAGCTCCATTATCTCTCCTTTCCTTGACCTGGTTTAGACCCTGGGTGCCTGTTCTCCCCATCATGCCTTGGCTATATTCCCACAGACACACATACACATTTTGATATTTACAATTTTACCACTTTTGTCTTGCACCTCTAACCCTAGCTAATGTGGAGGACTGACTATATACTGAAAACTGGAACCAAAAATTGTTTCCATTTCAAAGGATCTAGTCTAGAGATGAAAGGCTATCGGAGAAAGAAGACAATGGCTCAAACCCATACATTTTACCC
This sequence comes from Iguana delicatissima, assembly GCA_948472985.1. Lineage (NCBI taxonomy): Eukaryota > Metazoa > Chordata > Lepidosauria > Squamata > Iguanidae > Iguana > Iguana delicatissima. Next base: position 744,079 of record CAOKZL010001399.1, on the reverse strand, counting down.
TGTGATTTAGAGATATGCATACAAAATAGACATTTCTTACCAAACTTTATTTTCCAGAATCTTCACTCCAAACCAAGAACTCCCCAAGCTGCAGTCCTATTGATTTAATGGGTCTATTCTATGTTAAGTATAGTTAAATCTGGATCCAACCTCTTTTCCTATAGCCTATCAGGCAATCTAATATTTCTCATAGGATTATTGGAAATGTAAATGAAGAATATGCATGCTGTTTCTTAGAGAAAATAAATAAAATTCAGTTTTAATAATAACTATAGCTAATAAATTTCCTAGCAGAGTGGGATTTGGCTCTAGAGCAGTGGTTCTCAACCTGTGGGTCCCCAGATGTTTTTGGACTTCAGCTCCCAGAAGCCCTGAGCATTGACCATAGTGGTTGGGGCTTCTGGGAGCTGAAATCCACAAACATCTGGGGGCCCACAGTTTGAGAACCACTGCTCTAGAGCTTTCCAGAACTCACCAACAGAGACAGTAGTTTTCCCTGTTTTTTTTAATTTGGCATTGATGCATATTATTCAGGTTGTGTTTATGAAAATACATCCACTTAATGACTATTTAAAAAAAATGCTCTCCAAAGAACCAAGGTTACTAGTCTGTATGTATATATATATATATATATGTTAAAAATGTTTGGATGAAGGATGGGACAAATCCAGAATTTTCTGAATCTGAATCTGAATCTGAATCTGAATCCAGGGAAGGTTCTGGGAATCCACGAATCTCATTAATCTCGAATCTTTTGAATCCTTTTTTTATAAAAGGGTTTAGAAAGCAATGGAAAAGTGTTTTTTTCTGAAAAGTGTTTTTGAAGCAGAATTTGACATCTTTGTTTAATAAAAAACAAATTAAATAATAGTTTTCACTTTTAGGAAAACATATCCATATATTTCTTATTAAAATGTTCATCTACTACATGAAGTACATATCTCTTGATTCTTTCCACAAAATTAAGAATAATCAAAAACATGTTAAACTTGTAAGAGTTCCTGCCTGAACTGTTTCAGGGCAATGCAAACAAACAAAAAAGCATAACTGAAACCTTTAATGCAGATTTTTGTTCAAAAACAGCAGCATTCTAATTCGCTCTGGGTCTAGCCTACAGCGTTTTTGTCAGCTATGACACCTGCTTTGCTGAAGAGTCTTTCTGACATTACTGTCAATGGTAGTGTGATTAGGAACTTTTTGGACAGTTTCCTCAAATTGGGATATTTTTTGTTGTCCTTCTAGTACTTGAAGATGTCCACAGATGGCGGAAGCAGTGGTTCTGACAAGTAGGCATTTATTTTATCTTCAAGAGACAAAGTGCAACTGTCCTCACTGCTGCTATATGGGGTCATCAATTGAGCATAGTGACTCCACATGCTATGAATTCTTTCTGGTTCACTTGACAAAGCTGCAGTGGTGTCTCTTTCCCTTTCTTGTGATGACTGCAGCTCAGTGACATCTGCCTGCAAACAAAGATCAGAAATTTCCATGGCCAGTGCTGATTTCACTTGATTGAGGTGTTCTTTGTTCAAAAAGACACTGGTTTTGAAGCGGGGGGTCCAGGAGAGTTCCAAGAGCATGCAGTTTTTCCATCTACACAGACTGATAGTGCCTCTTCAGAGATGTCAGCAACCATGGATGGAACCTAAGGTTGATTTGAGTTTTGGAGAGTAAACGTGGTGCTATTCACTAAAGGAATTATTTCTGAGATATCACTTCACTGGAACTGGCCACAAATGTCACTGTATTAAACATATCTAGGAGTCGTATCACTTCTTCTATAGTGGTCCATTGTTGAGCAGTCAGGTCCACCTGGAAATTCATCTCTGAAGCAGATAGTAAAACGGCTTGCTTTAGTTCCATGAGACGACTGAGCATGTGATGCTGAGAATTCCATCTAGTCGGTTCATATTTGTCAACCAATGGGGTTTCACATCTAGCTTGGCTTGAGAAACTCACTTTCATGGCTTTACAGGAGTGCTTGAAACTTCTCACAATACTCCGGCAGGTGGACATGATCTCCTTAATTTCAGTCTTGTTCAGTAAGCCATCTTTGACAACTAACTGAAAGGTGTGAGTAAGGCAGGGCAAATGGTCAAAGGTACTGCGTTCCAACACTACAACCATATTTGGCTCATTGTCTCTCATGACACACACAACTTTGTACAAGAGATTGCATTCTTTCATAGTGGTGGTAATGAAAGCTTCTATCACAGATGCTGTATGGGAAACCCCTGCAAAGGAATTGCATTCTAAGTACAAGTGATGGTACTCAAAGTTGTCATCTATGAAGTGAACTGTCAAACTGAGGTAATTGTCAAGCTTGTTGAGGTCCACATGTCAGTTGTCACTGCAACAAAGTCAGTGTTCTCTAAAAGATTCTCCACATTTCTTTTTTCCTCTTCATACATCTCTGGGATCAACTTTTGGGCAAAGTGTTTCCTGCTTGGAATACTGTACCGTGGCTCAAGGTGGCTTATCAACTTTCTGAAGCCTTTATCTTCCACTATGGCCAATGGCTGGTTATCTTTGCAGATCATTTCAGCAACCAACCTTGTGATGGTTTTAGCTCTTCTGTCTCCAGGCTTGAAATTTTGAGTGGTGTACATGAAGGCTTTCAGAGTCAGTTGGAAAGAAGATGCTGTCTTGCATTTCACTGGGGGTGATTCCAAAGGGCTTGGTTCTCGAAAGGAGGAAGCTGCTGAACTTGGACTTAAAGGAACTGGTGTGAGAATCACAATAACAGCTGTATCATCTGCGTCAGTACAGTCTTCATGTTCGGACTCGGACAGTCACAGCAGGGCTTTAGTAACTGTGGATGGTGCACTTCTACTACCTAGTTTCAGGTCTTGAGATTGGGCTGAATGTTGGGTTCTGATGTGTTTCCACATGGCTGAAGCAGTATGTGAGCCCTTCCCTCTGAAAATATTTGCAGAACACAGAGTGCAACAGACATAATTCTCATTACATGTAATTTGGAAGTAGCTCCAGATGTTGGAGGATGCTTGAGATGATACCATCTCCTGGGTTGACTATTACAAACCAAACAAACAAAAAAGGCAAGGATAATCTGGGGCAAGACACACTCTCTCATCCTTAGCAAAAGCCTAAGCAAAGGCAAACCTACCTCTGAAGAAATCTGGCCAGGGCAATTGTCATAGTTTTGCCCCAGGATCTCCTCAGATTTAAAATGACATGAAAGCCCTTTCGACACAGGCAGGAAAATGTGGATTATTAATCTCACATTTTCCTGCTTGTGTAAACAGAGCCACATATTACAGTACAGAGATAATCCAGGTCAAAACTGGATTTTCTTTGTTTAGTTCCTTATGGCATCCTGGAGTTTGTAGTTTAATGATGCACCAGCACACTTTGGCAGAGAAGGCTGTGACAACTTGTAAAACTACAAACCTCAGAATTGTGTATGGAAGAACTTTGCAAGGGAGCTATGCAAAAGAATATTTCAGATGTACTTGAAATCTCAAGATGACTGTACCTTCTAGTCAAGTCTCAAGTTCAGTCCCAATTCTCTACCCTGATGTCCACTCTCAAGTCCTGCAATGAGGAAGGCACTTACAAAAAAAAAAAAAAAAAGCCACCAGCCTTTAGTCCAGTACTAATCCCTACCCGCCTGTCTCAAGTCAAAAGAAGAAGAAGAGAATAATTATCTTGCAGAGGGAGGCAGCCCAAGTGGGTGCAGGCAGGCAGCCTGAGCAGGCGAAGGCAGGCAGCTTGAGCGAGTGAGCTCACAGCCCGAGCAGGCAAACACACAGCCTGAGCAGGTGAACACACAGCCCGAGTGGGCAGGCTTACTGTCAAGGTTATATGCCGGGCAGGCATGGTTTCCTCTAAGTGGACGACAGAGGAAGAGGTGATGTGGCCAGATGAGCAAATGCAAGGTCATCAGGATTGTTTTGACTAAATCTTGTGTACTGGAGAAGGCCACACTCCAGAATGCTGATTGGGTCACCCCACTCATTCAGGCTGATAGGGAAACATAAAAAGGCTAGTGTTTGCCTTTACCAGCTACCAGTCAGGATTGCCCAGCTGGACCTGTCATGCTGCTGACAGTTTACATTTTGTAAGAGGGAGATGCTGCCCATTTATCTTCTGTTAATTTTACTTGCATAACTGCTGTTGGAATGTTTTGCCAAGAGCCTTTATCTTGGTGTGTGGCAATAAATCTGCTTCTAAGTCTAACTTAATGAGCCTCTGGAATTTTTTCTGCTTCACTGGGAACCTCTGCCACAGCGAAGCCTTGCTTCACTGTTTGAACTCTGCTCATGCTCAGAGGGGCCAGATCCTGCTAACCCTGACAGGCTATGGGCCCAGCCTCACACTCCTGCAGTGTCAGTGTTTGGATTGGCACTGAGTGGGCATAACGTTCTTTGTTCTGGGAATGTGGGCAAGGCCATCAGAAATGGGGCTGTATGTGTGGTGAGTGAGCTCAGAGACCGGCTGTATAAGTTCATGCCAGAACAAAACACCCACATGGCATATAGTAATAAGCCCCAGCATGATAATTGCATCTACCTGTTGCATAGGAGGAAGGGGCATGCCACTTTCCAAGTCCTAAAGAAACTGCCTGAGTGCTGTAAAGACTACAGAGTTAACCCTTGTGATGCCTTTTTGGACTGTGCTGTCTGCAAACAGTCCAAATCAAAGGCACAGCCATTTCCCAAATTCAGTACCAGGGTGTCAACACATCCTTTTTAATTGGTGCACTCAGATCTCATTGGTCCCATGCCACGGTCTCAGGGTGGGGCACGGTATGTGATGCTCCTGTATTATAGCAGGTACATGTTCTGCTATCTCCTGAAACAAAAATCTGAGGTTTGTGGAGTGTTTAAGAATTGGTGTGCCTATGTGGAACATATTGTGTGCCTATGAGGAACAACAGTTTGGATGCAAAGTCAAAGCTCTCCAGACTATAAGTCAAAGCTCCAGACTATAAGTCTAAGCTCTCCAGAATATATGGCTGGGAATTTGCAGCACTGGTTAAAGAAAAAGGGCATTAATCATAGGCTGATGACCCCCCACTCGTCACAACAGAATGGTGTGGCAGAACGCAATGGGTGAGTGTTGCAGATAATTATGAGTTCCTTGTTGGTAGACACTGACATGCCTCAGAAAGCTTGAGGTGAGGCAATCCTTACTGCCAACTACATTCGTAACAGGTTATGGAGTAGCATTGTAAATCTAACTCCCTATGAAAAGCCATATGGCAAGAAGCCTTCTGCTGCTTACATGAAAGTGTTTGGGAGTTATGCCTGGGTACACATCCCTAAAGCCCAAAGAAGAAAGCCCAAAGCCCACAGGATGTGCTTTGTAGGATACACCCCCGGCGGATGTTATCGGTTCGACCTCTGTAATGGAAAGGTGGTGATATCCCAAAATGCTCAATTTGAAGAGCACAGTAATTGGGAAAAGGTGCATGCAAAGTCTGAGGTGCTCCTCCCAATTAGTGATTAAAGTGATGCTGAGAGCACAGCACAGCCTTCTTCTCCTGCAGCGAGCCGTTCAAGGGTTAAGCAGGAGGAGGAGAGAGAAATTGAGGTGGGAGAAGCATCTCAGAGTGCAGAGCAAGCTGATGGTGGGGGGAGAAACCTGACCAGAAAAGAGGCAGATCATCAAGTGATCAGGAGGAGTTGCCAATTCCTAGGTGGTCTCAGAGGAAAACAAAAGGCATTCCTTCACAGAGGTTTGTAGTGCAAAATAGTCTGAGGGTATGCCAAGTTTCCTGCGAGCCTGGAATCTTTGAAGATGTTTTGAGCTTGCCTGAGGCACAAGCTGACTACTGGTTTGATGCCACGGACCAGGAAATGGAACCCATGCACAAACATGGGGTATTTACTTCGTGTAAGGTGCCAGAAGGTGTGACTCCACTAGGCTGGTGGTGGGTGTACAAACTCAAATCCTTGACTTCGGGGGAGGTAAAGCACAAAGTCAAGCTTGTTGCTCATGGTTTTTCACAGAGGAAAAATGAGTCTTTTGACCAAACTTTTGCACCAACCTCCAGAAGTGGTGTTAGTGGTATCAGGCTGGTGTTAGCTCTGGCAGCACAGAGAAATGCATTGGTACACCACTTTAATATTACAACAGCCTATCTTAATGCTGAGTTTCCAGAAACCATCTATATGCAGCAGGCACTGTCATGGACCGAGATTGTTGGTACGTTTGACCCAGAGAGAAATTCAGCCACCCTAGACTATAGGATCCCAACAGAGGACACATAGGAAACCAGATCTGGGTTTAACCACTATGCATGTAACATTTATTAAGACATGAAATACAAAAATCACATTTCCGTATCAAGAGCTTTCTTTCACACATTCATACATTCACATTTCACATTCATTCTACATACTCACAAGACGGTCCTTCGCCGAACACTGGCCAGATGTCCTCGAAGGTATGGATGTCCTCTGCTGCAGCCAAGGGTCATGAAAGTGAGTCGAAAATCTTCCCCTCTTTATAGTCATATTCCCCATTTCTTGAGGAAAAGGACATGTTTTGCTGGTTGCTATGGTTCCAAGTACTTCCATTGTATAAAGGCAATCAAGCAATTAAAAGAATAGTTCATATCATCTTGTACCTTACTAATAAAAGGTTGCTTGCAGAAGAATTGGTCATATATCATGTTGTCAGGAAATGTATCAAGTGCCTCAGTGGTTCTCGGCCATGCAGGGTAGGGTAGGGTCAGAAATACGTCACCGCTTGCCCGTCTGAGGGTGTGCCAGGTTTGTTTCTTCTGCCTTTACACATAAGAACTTAACTGTTTTCTTAATAAAGGTATTGATCACTGTTGAATATCATGAATTCATGAAGGTGGATGAAACATAAAGACAATCAAAGAAGATATGCATTGTAGGCAACATCACATGGCAATTAAGGAAGCCACACTTCTGGATCTGTGCATCTCAAAAGTACATTCTGTTGGTACCAAGTCCTTACTGTTTTGCAAACTTTCTTCTCAAGCCAAATCAGCATTCCGTGTGTTCTCAGTTTCACAGTTCAAGGAATCCTCGCTTCACAATCCAAACCCCTCCTTCCAACAATGCACTGCGCGTGGCCATTTCAGTTTGGTTCAGGACCATACTTTTTCCCTCTGGAACTCATTCGTTCATCACAGTACCAGGGTATGAGACAGATAAACCCAGTCTGGTGTACAGTTTAAACAAAGCCATCTATGGCCTTAAGCAATCTGCCCGTTGCTGGAACAAGTGCCTGGATGGTGCTTTGCAGGGCTTGGGTTTCAAGCAGAGAGTGGCAGATCCATGTGTGTACACCAAAGGGTCTGGGAAAGACCAAGAGGTCTTGCTAGCCTTTGTTGATGACTTCTGTCTAGTCACTACAACAAAGGAACAGGTGACAAGGTTTGCCAAGGAACTGGGTAAAAAGTTCCAAATCAAAGACCTGGGACCCATTAAGCAGTACCTGGGTATTGAGGTACAGAGAACTAAGAAAGGGTTTCTGCTTAGCCAGAGGCAGAAAATATTACAACTGCTGCAGAGGTTCAACAAGATTGATTGTAAAGATGTGCAGACCCCCATGGTACAAGGATTTACAAAAACTGTGGATGACAAAGTGTTCCCTGACAAAGAAATATATCAGTCATCTGTGGGATCTTTTTTATATTTGGCTGGTTATAGCAGACCAGATTTGTCCCTGGCTGCTAACATTCTGGGAAGGGCAAGTTCTGATCCCACACAGCAACACTGCAGGGGGTAAAGATAGTGTTAAGGTACCTAACACCCTCTCAGAAACCTGAATTGGTTTGTTACTGTGACAGTGACTTCGCTGAGGATTTATGTAACAGGAGGTCAACCTCAGGAATCCTCATAATGCACCGGAAGACTAAAAAACAAAGTTCTGTGGCCACTTCAACTGCAGAAGCAGAATATGGTAGTCTCTCATATTTGTGCAGTGAACTGATTTGGTACACACAACTGGTAAAGGACCTAGGTGTTGACATTCCAATTCCTGTGATGGTATTTGATGATTCCCAAGCTTATATCCAGATGGCAAGTAAGGAAAAGGCCAGGGGATGCACCAAGCGTGTAGATATCAAATACCAAAATGTAAAACAGACAGTAGAGAGTGGTGTGATCAGATTAGAGTGTTGCCAATCTGAGGAAAATGTGGCAGATGTGCTCACAAAACCACTCACAACTGTAAAGCACTGGGACATGCTCAGGAAACTAGGGATGGTTGAGCATAGAGTGTAAAGCTGCCGGTCTACTATAGAGGAAAAGGAGGGGTGTAAAGGTTATATGGCAGGCAGGCATGGTTTCCTCTAAGCGGACGGCAGAGGAAGAGGTGATGCGGCCAGATAAACAAGTGCAAGGTCATCAGGATTGTTTTGACTACATCTTGTGTACTGGAGAAGGCCACACGCCAGAATGGTGATTGGGTCACTCGTTCAGGGTGACAGGGAAACATAAAAAGGCTGGTGTTTGCCTTTACCAGCTGCCAGTCAGGATTGCCTATCTGGACTCTCATACTGCTGACAGTTTACATTTTGTAAGGGGGAGATGCTGCCCGTTTATCTTCTGTTATTTTTACTTGCATAATTGCTGCTGGAATGTTTTGCCAAGAGCCTTTATCTTAGTGTGTGGCAATAAACCTGCCTCTAAGCCTAACTTAATGAGCTTCTGGAATTTTTTCTGCTTCACTGGGCACTTCTGCCATGGTGAAGCCTTGCTTCACTATTTGAACTCTGCTCATGCTCAGAGGGGCCAGATCATGCTAACTCTGACACTCACAACCCAAGTGGGCGAACACACAGCCCGAGTGGGTGAACACACAGCCCGAGTGGGCAAGCACACAGCACAAGTGATCACAGGCAGCCTCCGGCGCACACAGGCAGCTTTATGCCACAATTTTCGCATGCCCAGGGGCCTGCTGGCCAATCAGGATTTTGCTGGGCTCTGGAGGCACCAATTTTGAAAAGAAACAAACAAACTTGGTTGGTGGATTTGAAAGATTCGATTTGCCATTTTGGAGCAGGGATTAGGATTCTCAAATCTCGAATCCTTGCCCAAAATTTGACGATTCAAGGATCTGAGGATTCAATTGGCCCATCCCTAGTTTGGATACATAATTTGGAAGTCCAATTCCTCAGCAGATCCATGTATTTCAGAAATGGTCTCAAGATTTTACACAAGGAGAACATCTTGAAAATTAAAATTCCACTAATATAAGAATTGTGCATGATAGACAATTAGATATATAAAAATGGTAAGAATATAGTATGTTTAGAAGTAGAAAGATCCTCTGATCCCATCTCAATAAGACTGGTTGTTGAAAAAACTGGGCACGGCTGAGATGGATAAATTGATGTCATTATTAAGAGATGGTTCTCTTACTGATGGTAAAAACTAGAGATAGGCCAACCGAATCCTTGAATCCTTGTCAGGGATTCGAGATTGGGAATCTGAATCCCTGTGCCAAAATAGGCAAACCAAATCTTTTGAATCTGCCACCCAAACAGTTTGTTGGAAACCAGGACACCTGAAAACCTAGGAGACCGGGATGCCTGAAAACTTGGGAGACCAGGACGCCTGAAAATTTGGGAGACTAGACACACAAGGGGAGATGGCAAGTAGGTGAATTTTTCCCTTGGAGTAATAATGGCCTGTGCTAACAGTTTCACAAATTACATCCAGTTTTGTATTCTAAGAGATTTAAATTGAATATTTCATATTTAAATTCAGCACTTGACTGGAAGCTACAGGTTTGAGAATTAGATTCCTTTGTATAGCTCCCTTGCAAAGCTCTTTCAGACACAATTCTGGGGTTTCTAGTTTTACAAAGTGTCACAGCCTTCTCTGCCAAAGTGTGCTGGTGTATCATCAAACTACAAACCCCAGGATGCCAGAAGCAGCTTATACGAAGAAAATTCAGTTTTGACCTGGATTATCTCTGTACTGGAGTAGTCCTGTTTACACAGGCAGAGGCCCTTGCCCCCCCCACAAATTGTGCACCCTTCATTTTAAAGCAATGGTGGTGCCATTTTACTCTCTATGAGGGGCTTTTTATGGGATATGTCAATGGGGGGGGCAGAACAGAAAGTGGAACGAGCCGACGCTGATGGTGGGCACAGACACGACTATCTTTCTGTAATCTCCACCATTTCCCCACCAAGATTTTTCTCTTTCCCACTTATCTTCTTTTCTGTTTTTCATATATTACTTTCTCCCCAAGGCCTTGCTTGCATCTTTAAAACACCAACTAAAGTCAAAAGGAAACATATCTATGACTATCCAGTTTTCCTGTATCTATTAAAAATATGTCCATAGTTTGCTGGTAAGGATGTGGTGAAAGTGGTTTCCTCAAACACCTGTGGTTAGAATGCTGAGCAGTTAAATCTTTTGAGGAGCAAATAGTTTCTTTTCTTTCATATTTCACAAACCAGTAGTGGTTTGAGCATTGGACTACAGGCCTGGAGACCAGGGTTCAATTCCTCACTCAGCCATGGAAACCCAATGGGTGACCTTAGATGCATCACATATTCTCAGCCCCACAAAACCCCATGATAGATGCACCTTAGAATCACCATAAATCAGAAATAACTTGAAGGAACATGAAAAAAAAAACAGAATATACATGCCTAAGGAGAATCACTGTTACTAACAATATTTACTTGACAGAACAGTCAACAATTCAGGGCTGAACCTGCTGACCATTAGAGAACTCTAAATGGGATTCACTCAGTGCAGTTGGAGAAAGAGAATCTGGACAACAGCCCTATTATAAAAACTCACAAATAAACTAAATATATGAAAGAAGAGAAACATAGGGACCTTTGAAGACATTTAGCTTCCTATTATTTCATTTATAAATAAAGTACTTTCATTATGACATTCTCCTGACACAAAATTCTGGAAGGATATTTTAATTGATCCCCTTGTCAAAAAGAAATAAGAAGGCACTAAACATAATGTTGGGAATCCAACATGGGATTTGCAGATGCACAGTGAATCTCAGCCCAACCTCCCTAATCCCCACTTATCAGGTAGCAACTCATTGCAAACAAAAGGGGGCTGTTCTCCTGCTGATTGGAATATAGCTGACTGCCATTCCCACCCCCAGCCGTGAGCAATCTCTGGTGCCACAAGCAGAAGCAGGATCCTTGCCTCAATTCCCCCTCATGCTAGAGATTGTTTGCATGTGTGTGTGTGTGTGGGGGGAGTGAGACCATCAGCCAGATGCTTCCCAAACAAAAGGGGAACAGACCCCTGTTGATTGGAGCAGCTGCTTCCCCACTAAGTGAGAAATGGGGAACTTTCATCTCCCCTACTGGGAGTGTGTAACAGTCAGAAGCGCATAGCAGCCATACAGGATTCCAGCTCTTACGTCTAAATCTTAAGACCTGTTATTTGTACCATATAATAAGAATGGTAATGATTCCTAATTTCTTTTTCACTTTTCTTAGCTATTCATAGTGGGACACTATTCTGACGAAGAACTATGTTTTGCTTTGTCACAGTTGAATTCTTTTTTCGTTTTCTGATTTGTTCTTTGTTTCTATGCATAAAATAAAAAGAATTATTAAAAAGGAAAAAAGAAAAAGAAAAAAATTGTCATTGCTCCTAAGCCAGCAAGAGGAAGCTGTAGCATTCTGGATTTCTCTGCCTCTGTACCCGTAAGATTGCTTGAGCCACAGCCCATCCAGCGAATGCAGAGAAATGTCTCCATTTTTACCCTCCCTTTCAGACCTCGCTGTTTGCTAAAGGGAATGGAATGAAAGAGGCTTATCTAAATCAGCTAGCAGGCATGTAGGCTGGGAGCATCCCTGGAAAGCAGCATCCAGAGCTTTCTCTCACTCCAACTTTCCTGAGAGAAAGGCTAACAGGAGAAAGAGAGTTCTGTCTGTAGCTACTTCTCAAAGTTTCTCTGCACATGCTTTTTGGGAAACTTCCACCTGAGTTTTTCCTGAGGGAAATGTTGAGTGTAGGACACTGAAGAACACCTTTTTAAAATGGCACCCAACAGTCCACTTTCTCCTGATCTTTCATAAAAAGAATGCCAGAGTAGTGCAGATTTATGCATCAGTGTGAGCATGACAAAAATTGTCCACAGGCTTGCTGGGAGAAACACAGTGATGCTATTAGTGAAAGAGCTTATGAAGCCGGAACTTTGATCAAGTTTTTACAAATTTGCACAGGGTCATAAGGAACATCACCTAACACAGATACCTGTGGTACCACTGTACCAAGACAAAGTGTGCTGTGAATTTTTGGAGGAAATAAATCCCAAGTGAATTGGTTTTAGCACCTCATAATACTGTTCCTTCTCACATATTTCGTTCAAATCTGTTTGATTTCAAGGGTCATCGCTGTTTCTTCAGGCTCAGTTAGAATCTTAAGAGTTTCCTGGAGAGGCCCATGGGAAAAGCAAAAATATTTCTCACTGTTTCATAAAACAATTACCCACTGAAGGATGACTTAATGGTCATTCTAAGCATGGGCTGTGAATACCTTGGGGATTAAAAGTGAAACAGTGGTTCAGATATTAGTTGCTTAAAGCTTCAGAAAAGCATTCCAAGGGTTCTGAACTACTGAAGGCAACTGACACTGTGTTAAAACCTTTTGAGTATGCTGGCAAAAGAAGTACTTGTCCAGGATAGCTGCATATTTCTTAGAAATATAAGAATTATTAAATATAATTGCCTGATTTTCTGCTGATGACTCATTCCATTGTTGGTAGAATTCCTCTGCCACCTGAAATATCTAAGAAATCTGTGGCCTGAACTTTTAAGAAGGGTTGTTCAATGGATGTGCACTTGTCATGAATTCTGAACCAAATTGGGCCAGTTTGGACAAACTTGGATTGTGTTTAAAGCAGGTTGAATCTGCCTAATTTGGATCCAAACTGGGATTGCCCTGGTCTGAAGTGATTTAGATGGATCTGGAATGGGTGAGAGGAGAAGCCTGTCAATGTGTTGCTAACAGCAGCACATAAGAAAAAAAGCCACTTGGGTAAGGAGAAGAGGGGGCTGACCTTAGCTCCAGTTCAGGGCAAGATTCTCATCAACACACTTCAGTTACAATTCTGTGATGGACAGATTGAGTGAGGTCACCAAATTGTATGCATCCAGTTCTCTACTGCCCATTTATGTTGATTTGCTAGATTTATCTGGAGCTGTTTATATTAGATTTAGCTGAGATTCTTTTATAGCACCATGATTTCACTTTAACTGCTATTATTCCATCCCATGGACTGACTCCTGGGAGCCCGAGTGCCTCCCCAAATGACAAACCCTAGGGTTTCATAGGATGCAGCCATATTATGATCACAGTGTGATCATAGTATTATAGTCGTGCAATATGAAAGAGCTTTTGGTAGCGGGAGATCTCTGCCTGCCTACCTGTCAGCATATCCAGTGCCCATGGTGCTGCCTCTCAGTAAAGCTCTTAACTTCTGGTCATTATTTCTCTTTTTTAGCTCTGTTCTTCATTGAAGTTTGGCTTGAATTCTGAACCTTGGGGAAGTCTTAGGGCTCTAGCATGATGCTCCAAAACTTGTGTGTGTGTGTGTGCTATGATCATGTGAAAAAAGTACCCTGTAGTTTTCTTCTTGTTCTTCACATTTGTTTCATTGTGTCTATCTCTACTGTGTGTCAGTTACACATGCAGAATCTTTTACTGTGCAAGCAACAGATATACATTACAGATAGTGTAATGCACAAAGCAACATGAGCTGGCAGGACTGAGCACTCAACAGACCGCATAAGCTTTAAAATATGTGGGGGGTTTAAAAAAAAGCAAATCTAAGACAAAAGGTAAATATCACAAACCCCCCTGGCATCCCTGCCTTCAATTTGGCTGGTGCTATGTACTCTGAAATAGGGCTATCGTGTTGCCAAACGTCATGCATGTTTGTTTGTTTTTTAAACAACCTACACAAAAGGGATTGTTGTTTTGGATTTCTAATGTAAGTCAATGAGAGGTGCAAAGATTCAGATTTCTGAGTCTAGATTTAGTTTGGAGATCCAAAGTGGCTTAGACTGGGTTTGAAGCAGTCTGGACAAATTTGAAACCCAGTCTGAATCACCGGACTGGGACAAGGGACTAGTTGATGGCTGAAATGTTGTATCGGGAGATGTATGTGTGGCGCATAGCTACATTTCCATAGCTGCTGTCTCCTGATGCTAGTCTCCCCACTCTAGAACTCACCTCTCAAGTGACACAGTCTTTGCAGCATGACCATTTCTTTGTCATTTGAAAGTAAGGATGTGACAAAGTTATTTCCGGGGGTTAACTATTTGGAATGCCAGTGCAACTTGATGCCTGGTTGCTAGCCAACAGGAATAAAACCTCAAGAATGAAATCCAGCACAGTGGTGTGTATGAGAATGGCTTATGGAAGAGAGGAATTCTGTGGAAGGCAAAGTTTCTGTGTGTGTTTTGTGCTTTCAATGAGAACTAGCCCAGAGGAAGGTGTTGGTTTATGATTAAGCAGCCGAGGAAAAGACACAGAATACTGATGTTTAAATCAGGGATTGGTGTCAAAGTCTGTCAGAAGTTGAACTGATAATGTATCAACACTTTAATATAACTGATGCAGCGGCTAAAAAAAGCCAATACAATTTTGAGCTATATCAATATGAGCGCAGTGTCCAGATCAAGAGAGGTAGTAATGTCACTCTGTTCTGCTTTGGTCAGACCTCATCTGGAATACTGTGTCTAGTTCTGGGTACCACAGTTCAAGAAGGATATCACCAAGCTGGAGAGTGTCCAGAGAAGAACAATGAGGAGGATCAAACATCTGGAACCCATGCCTTATGATGAACTACTTAGTGATTTGAACATGTTTAACCTGGAGAAGAGGTGACGTGATAGCCATCTTTAAATATCTGAGGGAATATCATGTAGAAGGAGGAATGAGTTTGTTTTCTGATAGTGACACAGTAACATGAGCCAATTGATTAAAATTATAGGAACTGGGAATTCATCTAAAAATTAGCAAGTATTCTGTTAGTGGCTGTACATCCCCACACTTTGATATGGTTTAATTGACAAAATATGGTCTGATTGGCAAGAATATATTAATTGGCTTTGATATGAAATGTACCCTGATGTGACTAGAAGGCCAAGCTGGACAAGAGGAAGATGCTGGTTAAACACGTGCACTGCAAAGGTTGGCCAGAAATCCTCTCCAGGCAGCCAAGTCATTGTCAGGAAATCACCAGGTAGTTGCAGAGGTGATAGGCTTAAGCTAAGTTGTAACAACTCTGCTATGAGACAATAGCGATGGATGATTTCAACCTTCTTCCCATCAACCTTGAGATTTTCCTCATTGTACCTAAGCCTGTCCACTATTACAGACCTATCATGATGTCTATTAAGTCCCCGTCACCCTAAAGTTCATCACTGAACATCACTATGTCACTTTGAACCTTGAATTGTACTGCCTTTAGATGCAAGTCTAAGCCAGATTGCTGTTTAGTTGCTACTCTTCTGGATTGGTAATTATCACTCCAAACCCTGAAACTTCACCATTAACCTTACCTCCCTTTACTTTGGTTAGCTTTTGTATGAGTGTGTGACTGATTGAATCGTGTGTGTGTGTGTGTGTGTGTGTGTGTGTGTGAGATTGCATTCCCCTCAATAAACAAACTTTAGTTTACTTGACTGGCTTTCCTGCAAGGACCTTGTAAACACTGGTGGAAAGATCTTGCTAGGTTACCCCACCTCTCTCAGCCCTCCTAATTAGAACTCATTAATTCTCCATTTTTGCATGGAGTTGTGGGTACTGATGAAGGACCTCTAGCGTTCCCCACCTCTTGGGGTAACAACTCCTTTGATGTTAAGGCTCTCTGAGAATGGAGCAGAATGCTTTGGGAGGGTAGATTCTACATCTTTAGAGGTCTTTAAACAGAAATTTGTCTTGACTGCTACAGTTGTGTATTTCTGCATGGGGGTTGGACTCGATGGCCTTTGCAGCCAATTCCAGCTCTAAGATTCTATGATCCCATGAAAATCCATTCTCCTTTAGCTCAGCACTCTATTTATGTCCTGGATTTGATAGCTCTATGAGGATTTCTTCCTCAAATAAAGAAAATGCAATATTAATGAAAACGAATTCCAAATGAAATTAAAGAGAGAAATGGAGTCTGCTTCATTTTGTTTCCGAGTCTGCTTCATTTTGTTTCCCCCTTCATGATGATTTTTATGTTCTATAATTATGCCATAATATATATTCTTAATAATAAAAAGAAGAACAGTAATGCCTATATATACACATACACTACCCATATGCCACTGGCATTTTGGGAGCTTCTTGAGTAGAAGACTAAGCACATTTAAAAGACCAATTTAATCTTGCAAGATTAAAACTAGAGAGACAATTAAAACTAATTCAAGACACAAATAAAATCAATGCTGTGCTACTAATAGGTCCTTGGAATTAAGTGACTCAAAAAGTGAAAGAAAACAGAGAAGCAAATCATCCCATTAAAATGTATTCACTATGCAAAGCAAATGCTTTTAAAATCTTTTGTGAGAGGTTTTTTGAGCAAGATTCAGGTCTGGTGGCCTGCACATGCTCAGGTGCTCAAACTGGATGAGCACATAGAAGAAGGAAAGCCATGGACAGAAGTGCTTCAACAGAGCTTGGAAAAGTTATATTTCGGACTACAACTCCTACATTCCCCCAGCTAGCAGGGCCACTCAGTAAATCCTCATGTGTGCTTTGCATGTCTACTGCAAATCAACATGAAAGAACTGGGGTGTGTTAGAAGAGTGTTGCTAAACACTCTCCATTGTATTCCAGTCTTCATTCTAAAATGAATAGATATAAAGTAGAGGAGCCTTGATATTAATGCCATGCTGTTAAAGAACATAAAGTGCATAATAGGACCTTGTGTTAAAATGGGAAGTCTCTGATTGTCAGTATCTCTGTACTGAATTCCCCCCCATCCCTGTACACATTGTGTACCCAAAGTGACAAAACATTTACATTTGTAATCGGCTTTGACTTGTACAAAGCTGAGAACCAACAATTTCACTATTCTGACTGTGAAGAAATGCTAAAATCATACGTACCTTACATCCATAAAGAACAAATCAAACATAATGCAAGCCCAAATTTGTTGCAGCAAACCAGGTGTTCTCATCCACTCCAGCGTTTGGAAGGCACTCTTTCTGGAATTGTTCTTTTCATGCTGCTGTGAATGTTAAATAATGCAAAAAATAATTCATATTTTTCTACTGGGTAACCTAATACAAAGCAGCTTTTATGAGTTTGTATAAGCAAATATATGCTGCTTCTCCCTTCTCTTTCACCATCTTCATCAATCACTTTCAAAAGTTATTCAATATTTTTCACAGACATATGAGTAAATATATTCATAAATATGGGAGTAGGGGCTCCTTTCTGGTTGGCTACAGATCCTGCTGAGACAAGGCAATCTGGTACTGCACATATCCCACCTCTTCTGAATAGGGAAAATCCAATATCAGCAGACTCCATGGTACATTTTGCCATCATCCCAATGTTACATCAGAGGTTGCCAACTTGAAATGCTCTAGATATTGTTGATCGTTCTTCACCATTTTCCATACTGGCTGGGATTAATGGGGATTGTAGTTCCACAATATCTGGAGAGCCACAGGATGCCCACTCCTTCACTACACCATTCTAAGTTGTTGTGACAAAGGCCATTTCTGCCCTACACTGTTATAGTGCTATTATTCCACTTTCAACATCCTGTGGAATTCTAGGATTTGTAGTTTATTGAGGCCAAAGAGCTCTCTGGCAGAGAATTCTAAAGGCCTCTCCCTAAACTGCAAACCCCAGGATTCCATAGGATGTTGAAAGTGGAATAGCACTATAACAGTGTAGTGAGAAAATAATAGCACTATAACTATGTAGTACAGAAAAAGCCCAGCACCCTAATCTCATTCGTATTGCATTTCTTCCCCTAACCACTTGCCATAGGGTTGCCAAATGAAAACCAGAACAGAGCTTATGTGCCTTGAATAGCTGTGTAGAAAAGGGAACAGCTGTTGTTTGTCATGTAAGGAGGGAAAAAGAGAGAGACAGGGGCCCTGTTTTGTATTTTTTTAAAAAAAAAATAGCATCGCTATCTTAGCAACGTCTCTGACTATCAGAGGAAAAGGAAAGGGGTCAATTACAGTCTTATATGATAAGATATTTACCTCCGCAGAGTAAACTTGCTCCATTTGGGTCAAAGTGTATGTACATGGCCAACACCAAAAGTGTCAGCCATAGGTCTACCCATATCATTGGACAACTCAGGTGCTAAGAGATGCAAAAAAGGAAAAAGAATCATAGAGCTGGAAGGGAACACAATGGGCATCTAGTCCAACTCCCTGCCGTGCAGGAATATATAACTGTAGCACTCTTGAAAGATGCCCATCCAGCCTCTCTTTAAAGACTTCCAAGGACTACCTTCCTCTTAAGCTGTTTATTCTGTTAACAAACATCCCTTGCAGAGAAAAAGTTCTTCTTAATGTTCAGGTAGAATCTCTTTTCTTGTAATTTGAATCCACTAGTCTATGTTCTAGACTGTGGAGAAGCAGAAAACAAGCTTGCTCCATCTTCTGATGGTTAGCATGTCACCTCTCGCTCCTTTCTTCTCAAGCTAAGACTCCTAGATCATTTTTACATTTACTGTTTTCAAGCCAGGTGTCACACATCTTAAGAGAAACAGGTGGTTAGGTACATGTATTGCTTAGTGGCAGATACACATGTATTTTAGCAGGTAGCTTCAGCATCATATGACCACTGGTGGGTGGGGGGGGCGATGAGGGCGGTGCACCCTGGGTGATAATTTTTTGGAGGTGCCTTGTGCAATGCAGAAACGCCCCATGAGACACAGCCAAGCCCCCACACGATGTGGCCATGCCCCTCGTTGTGACGCGGCCATGCCCCCGTGTGACGTGGTCATGCCTCTGTGCAATGTGGCCATGCCTCTGCCCCTCCACCCCCACCCCTCTTACCCACACTTAAAGCAATGCGGCTGTATATGACATTAGCTTTTGACCTTAAGCTTAGACTAGTAGCACTCAAGAATTTGTAGTTTGGAAATAGGATTGGCAGATGAAATAAGGGACAAGCATGATAAGCAGAACCTGCTGAAATAGCCCCTTCTACACAACCGTCAAAGAGCCCTGGCCCTTATTTTACCTGGCAACCCTCTTTTAGAAGGTATTTGAAAGGTACCATATCCTAAAAATAAAGACTGAGGAATAAAGTAGTTTAATTCTGTAGTGTAGAGTAGCAGATAGGATAACATGGAAATTGTTTCAGGAGAGTATAACCAGAGTTCCAAGCACTTCACCAAACTACAGATTCCAGGATTAGAATGGTAGGCCCATGGGAGTTAAAGTGACATCAGATAGCTGTAATTATACAATGCAGATATACTCACAGAGTTAAATGAGTCTTGCAGATCATCTAGGCCATTTCCACACTAGACTGTTATAGCGCTATTATTCCACTTGCAACATCCTATGGAATCCTGAGGTTTGCAGTTTCTCCCGAAACTTGCAACATCCTATGGAACTGTTGCAGTTTCTCCCGAAACTTGCAACATCCTATGGAATCCTGGGGTTTGCAGTTTCTCTCGAAACTTCAAACCCCAGGATTCCATAGGATGTTGCAAGTGGAATAATAATGCTATAAAGCAGTTTAGTGCAGAAATGGCCCTAGTCTGGGGAAGGTGGGTGCAGTGAAGCTCCTCAAGGCCAATTTGCACTACCAAATCCACTTACGTGAGATTTTTTTATTTTTTATCTTTGTTTTTTTTTTAAAAAAAATCATAGATGTGCTTCTCTGCTCCTGAAGGTCTTCAGGTGTGACAGTTTCTGCACTGAGAGAGCAGCTTTCAAACCCATCTACTCCAATGAAACAAAATCAATAATAATCAGATAGGGCTGTCTGGTTGCTTCTGGTTTTTATTATTTTTTTCCCCTGATTTTGTAAATAGTTCTTATTGCTTGATACAGTCTGTGGTGGGTGTTGGTTGTGAAAATTTGCCCTGAAGCTATCACATCTTTGACAGAGAGCCCTCTTGCCTCTGCTTAAATATCTCTAGTGAAGGAAAACTCACCATATTCTGAAGCAGTCTGATCCACCACTGAACAATTCTGCCTGTGAGGAGATTTTTCCTGCTATTTATTTTAAATCTGCTCCTGTTACTTTTCTGCCCATTCAATCTAGTATTGCCTCCTAGAGGAACAGAGAACAAGTCTATCACATCTTCTGTATGAAGGCCTTTCAAATATTTGACGGCTTGCTGTGATGTCTTGTCATAATCTCTTCTCTCAGCAAAACACCATAACGACCACTTAGAGATTAACAGAGCACTTAACATGCATGTTTACTCAGAAGCAGATTCTCTTGTGTTCAGTGGGACTTATTCCCATACAAATCCACACAGAAGTGGAACCTAACCAGAAAACACCATTATAAAGCCCAAGAGGAAGAGGAGGCTGACAATTAAGATGTTTTGAAAGGATTAAACACTTTGGGTGCTTTTCATCTCCATGAAAGCAAATTGTCTTTGTTCCATTGTTTTTAATGAGTTGTGGATTTACAGTCAGCCCGCTGCCCCCTCCCCCACAAAAAGGAAGAAGTCAAGAGACTTTGAAATGATAAAAATCTCCCAGAAATAAAGTGAAGAGGATGCTGCTTTTCATTGTCTGTTTGGCTTTCAAAAATGATCATGCACTTTCTTGCTGATGGAAGAACAAAAGGGAACAAAGGCACTATCTCTTACATTATCTTATTATAATCCTTTTCTTTATAATTATGTTTCCATAGATGAAATTACTGGTTGTGCTGACTGCTTCTTAGATAATAGGGTCAGGAAGATTTAGTGTACTTCAAAGTTGCTTTCAAAAGTTGCCCAAGGTGACAAAGAAACTTTATTCTGTTGTAAATCTTAAAAACAGAGAAATGCATTTATAATCTGCCTTTCAATATTTTTGAAACACAATTGTTTAATTACTAACAGAGATATTTTAACAATGCAATATTCTGTAATAATTTCTGGGGGTGGTATTTTGATAAATTTGAACTCCAAGTGGTTGTTGAAAATACCAAAACATGAAAATGCTTTAGTGAGTTTTCAGTATCCTGATCCTCACTCCTTTTTTCTTATTCTAGATAGACCAAGGAGCTCTAACTGTAACTTTACAGATGTCTGCTGGACTGCAGTTCCAATCAGTGGCATAGCTGAGGGAGTGAGGAGGACGTTCTGCCCTGGGTGGCACATTTTTGGTGGTGCCAACGGCCTTTCACAACATGGCTAAGATGAAGACCACCTTCTTCCCCTACGCTCTCCAGAGACCCAACAACTTTAAGGCACTTGGTGCCC
Organism: Iguana delicatissima; assembly: GCA_948472985.1. Taxonomy (NCBI): domain Eukaryota; kingdom Metazoa; phylum Chordata; class Lepidosauria; order Squamata; family Iguanidae; genus Iguana; species Iguana delicatissima. Next base: position 722,728 of record CAOKZL010001399.1, on the reverse strand, counting down.
TTGGTGGCCTCAAGACCCAGCTCCCACTTGGCACCTCTCATGGCATCAGTAACATCATCGACTGACCCATGGCTGCCCCTTCCACTGCTGCCGCTGGCAGCATGCCCCAACTGAACTCACCAGCATGCCCCAACTGAACAGACTGGCTGCTGCCAATGCTGTGGCAGAGATATATTTTAACCTGATGGCCATCTGCAAGTACCCCAAGCCCCCGGCCAAGCTGCCTGGGTGGCCACCCATCTTCTGGCCCAAAGTGACCAGAAGTTGTGGAGGGACCTGCAGCTTGGCCATCCTGGTAAGGCAGGAGTGTGGCAGGATTTGCCAAACGGAGGGAGAAATAGCTGGTCCCCAAGTCCAGAAAAGGGGAGTGAGGCACATGTGGGGAAGAAGAGGGTTTTTTGCCCCAGGCAGCAAAAGCTTTTGCTATGCCACTGGTTCCAATGATGTCTCACAACTGCCAGAGCTAGCTGAGGTTCATGGAGCTGCCAGAACAACCACTGCTGGAGGGCCATGTGTTTCCCATTCCTGTGCACATATACACATGGAAACAAGATCTTATTCCTGCAGATACATGCTTGGCTATGGGATGGTGAAACCTATGGCATTTTGGAAATTGTTAGACTCCTGTCACCCAGCACTGGATTTAGAAGAAAGGTCTAATTCTTTCCTGCAGGTTCTGGTCTTGTCTTCAAAATATAAGGTAACCATGACTGCTAGGAACATTAACTTCATCAAATAGAATCTGGGCCCATGTCCATAGTGCCAGGGTCATCTGCACAGCAGGGCTGTCCATTGTAGGCCCTGATAGATCAGGAGAGGAAATACGTCACCACGTGTTGTGGGTGCTCTAGAAAAGGTTACAAATTGTGATTATCTTTAGTTATGTCTTCCAGCCTCTAAAATTATTCTTCATCTCAGCCTTCCACTGGCACAGTACTGTATACTCATATGAAGGAAATTATCTCAAAAAGGGAGCAAGTTTCCACTGTGGTAGTAGTTGTTGTACCTTCAAATTGTTTCTCACTTACTGGGACCCTAAGATGAGGTTTTTCTGGCAAGATTTGTTCAGAGGGGATTTACCATAGCCTTCATTTAAGGCTTGCAGAGTGTGCCCTGCCCAACACCCCCAGTGGGTTTCCAAGGCCAAGAGGGGAATTCAGTTTCTGATTTCCCAGAGTCCTAGTCCAGCTCTGAAATTGCTATATCATGCTGGCTTTTTGCCATTATACCCTTTCCTTTTAGGATCATTTTCAGTGCTCAGTAACTTGTGGCACTCCAGGTGTTACTGGACTAAGTCCCCTCAGGTCCAGGTGAAATGGTCAATGATTGGGTTTGATAAAAATATCGTCCAAAAAATCTGTAGAGCTGCAGGTTTTCTAAGCCTCATGTAAATGTTTTAGATGCTTTTGCGATCCGTATCACTCTGCATCTAATCTATCTGTTCATGTATCACAAATTCATCCCTCAGAATCATTTAAGGTAGTACTTTGGGATTACCTAATTTTTTCCCATTCAGAAGGTCTCAGAAACTGATTATAGCCCCAGAGGTACATCATGAATGTGAGCAGGTGGCTCTGAGGTACCAACTGTTTCTTTTTCTCTGTTTCTATAACATTTCTTTGCTGCCGCTTCATTTTTTTTCCCCATCAGTCCCACAGTGTATTCATTGTCTTATCCAATTGAGTTAGACTTAATAAGATGGGTACCACATATTTATTTGATGTCAATTGATTGTAGACAGAGCATTCAGTCGAGGTTTAATTAGCATGTAAGTGATAAGCCCAATTACCTTGTAATGATTCAGAAATTACATCAGCTACACATTTGTGATTGTGTTCTTATACAAAACACACATAATGCGTGGTGAAGTTTTTTTTCCTGTTTATTGAATTGATTAATATTTTTATTTTAAAAAAAGCTTATACTGGGTTTAATCAGATTTCAATTAGATGGGGAAAGCAAAATCTTAGATTAGCATTTATTAACCATGCTAACTGGCCCCAGCTTCAGCAGCTTCCACTGAGTTGTAAGAAGCATATATCTACACTGACAACAAATATGATAAACTCAAGAGTTCTGGAGTTCATTCCTTATATCTAATATATTTATTATACTATATCTTTAGAAACATAAGAAACAAGTCAGAAATTAACACAATTAGATTTTTACAATTTCTGGCATCTGCTGGAAGAGTGTTAAGTCATTTAAAAAAAAATGGTTCCTGGCTGCTTAATTAAGAGATATAACATGCCCTTGATTCTGAAATTGTTCCTTTTGCTTCTGTTTAACATTTCAACCAGTTATTACAACTCTTTGAGCATTAATTTCTATAGACTGAAAAGATCATATTGTGACAGATTATCTTGTTGACAAATGACCTGGTCAGACCTGTTGTGCTAGAACCAGAGTTTCATAAGTAGAATTCTACTTGGGTCATGATATTTTTCTGCCCACTCCTCTCCAGGGCAACCACCTGAAAGCTCCACTGAAATGGGAGCCATCCAGCCACTACTGGTTTCCCAGTCCTGAAAACAATACACTCTCTTGGCTTTTGAGAATATACTGGTTTTCAACACCAATGCAGTTTGTGTGACAATCTAAATCTGAAATAGATAACTGTGACTGGTTTTTGTTTGTGGTTTTGGATTGTCTGCCTATCCAAAGTTTTACCACCCTGGAATATTCAGACCCAAATGGACTAAAAAAGTCTAAATTCTGAAGGTGTCAGAAAAAAAAAGTGAGCTGCACAACTTACCTCCCCTCCACATGGCACCAGTTGTGTGGTGGGGTGAGGGTGGAAGGAAAACTGTTCTTTTTGCCCCTTCAGGCTGGGACAGCGCCAATTCTGGCAGCTGGGTTGGGCCTCTGGTGCCTGGATGCCCTCACAGCCATTGACCAGTGGGATCACGCTCACTGTTGTAGCCTGGGTGCAGGGTCTTTTTCTCCCCCACAACTTCTCTGATCTGCCTCTTTGTGTTCGAGCAGCTCCCCACCCACCCTCCGCTCTTTCATAGCTGTTTGTATGGCTTGTTGATTGTTTTTGTATTCAGTTTTCTTGTTGCTGTTCATCACAACTTTTGGGTGCAGTCGCATGAGTCTTGGATCCAGGTTGGTTGAGGCCAAGGCCCTTTTGACATAGGTGTGTTATTCCCTTGTGGTATGTGGGGGTGCAGGGTGGTGGCAGGCATGTCCAGCTTGGCGGGACATGCATTTCCTGCACCCCTGGGGGGACAGGGGGTTCCCAACTGGTGGGCTCCTTGGGGAATCCATTTTAACTCAAGGTTCATTCCTTGGGATTCTGGTGCGGGGGCAGAAGCTTGGGCTCATCAGTCAACAGTGGGTTAATCGATGCCAGGATCCAGACCCATGCTTGGGCCAATCCATCTGTATGCTGTAGCCAATAAAGTTGTGGCCTTTTGTCTCTCATTTTGTGCTGTCCTGTGTTTATTTGCAGCCTCTTCACCCCTACCCACACAACGAGGTTAAGAATTATCTATTTCAAATTTGGATTATCACACAAACTGTATTTCCTTAAAACAGTATGGGATTATCTAGTTGTCTATTGAGGCTAAGTAGGAAGTTTTGGAAATAACCTAGATTGACCTTTGGGTCATCTTTTTCTCACCTACTTCATATTATTGGATAGGCGAAGGAGTATTGAATTTAGTTTGATTGGCATCTTGGGTCTTTCCATGTTATGCAGTTATAGTGCTATTATTCTACTTTAATTGCCATGTTTGGTCTCTATTAAATCTTGGAACTGGCAGTTTAAGAAGAAGCATTTAGAATTCTCAGCTAAAGAGCTCTTCTGGTGCCTCACCAAATTGCAAACCCCAGGATTCCATAGGATGGAAATATGCCTGTTAAAGTGGAATCATAGTGTTATCGTTGTGTAATGTGAAAGCACCCTGGAATATGTGTTGAATACAATGACCCAGTACATTCTCTTGATCACCCTGACATACTTTTTGGTATGGGAAGGATGTCCTCACTAATTCCTCAGAAATAAGCATTTTCAGGTGGCGGTGGAAGGGTTTGCTTCCTTTCCAGGCTAGTGCTTGAAACCAGCGTAGTGTTGCCCCTTTTGCTTTGCAAACCATTGTGTTACTAATCCCTAGTCCCTAATTTGTTAGTAGCTTGCACTTTATTCAGAGTTATATACTCTATGATCATTACAGTTTTAGTTAATTTAATAAAGGTTCACTCTGATTTAATTTCATGCTGTTGTCTTGAGTCTTTATTCTGGGGTGTGGGTGCAAAATTAATTATCTAGTTAGCTAAAACTTAAGAAGAACTATCCCTCTCCCCAGACATACAGACACAAGTTTAAGTACTCACATAGATTCATATACTCATATAAATCTACATACTTCTGATTCTCAGGCATGGCTTTTGCTTAAATTTTGGAAACAGTTTTGTAACTGAAGAACAGTTGCAAAGAATGCCTGTCTCACATATGCTAGATGTTCTTCTGACTTGTTGCACAGATAGTACTGTTTCACACTTCCCACGGCTGTGAATGATACAATCTTTCAGGGGCATCCTCACACAGTGGAAATTCTTATATGAAGAGAAAGCATTATGATGTTTTTGTAATATCAGTTCATTTGAAAGTATCTAAAGTGAGAAGTTCTGTAAGCAAGCAAGCACCTAGTTAAGTCTCCTCAAGAAGTAATTTCCCAAAAAGCAAACTAGTCTTTTCTCCAGGAACTGAAATAGGAGTGCGATTAGATGGGAATGAGGGGTCGCAATCCCAGCCCCATCACATGTGGTAAATGTGGACTCAGGCAGTCTAGTAAATCATGGGAGGAAAGCTCTGCAGTCATTATCATTTCATTAGATTTAACCCAAGGTTTAATTAACTTGGCTCCAGGCACATTTATCTTGCTTTCCTGTTTTCATTTTGTGAAACTCTTGTTAATAAGAATGTTAGAAGAACTTTTCTGGATTTGGTTGTACACCATCCATACAATTTGGTGGAGAACCTCTCTTCATTATTATTATTATTATTACTTTAAATAGCCCTCTTTGATTTGGACTTATTTGCAGGCCGTCCAATTTTGCTGGCACAGAAGTGACAGAAAATGCAATAGGCTAGGGTAAACGATACATGTGGAACATACAGGGGGTGAAGGGTTTAAATGTCCAGCATTCTACAGGCGAGCACTTATTGCTACATCCTTCCAGTCCCACTAACTCCACAATAACCTCTTCTAATTTTTCTGCTCCTGGGAGAGAGAACAAGCAAGGAGTAGAGAACAGTCCCATGATATATTGCTTCATCTTTTTCCCAAAAGCACTGTGATTGGAAAGCCCTTATAAAACTGTTCACTATGTTTAGAAGACAAGGCTATCAGCAGTGCTAGGAAAATTTCTTTTAAAAGTAGTTAGTCACAGTTCTAATGCTTCAAAGTAGTTGGTTTTCCAGGCTTAGGGAAAATAGGAGGTAAAAAATAATGATACCATCACCGGCCAAAATACCATCTGGGGATACATATGGAATCATGTTGTTGTTGCTGCTGCTGTTGTTGAGTGCTTTTAAGTCAATCTTGACCTACGACGCTCCTATTGTAGTGTTTTCTTTGCGAAAGTGATACAAAAGAAATTTGCTATTGCTTTCCTCTAAGGCTGAGATAGAGTGATTTGCCCAAGGTCACCCAGTGCTTTTCTTTGACTGAGCAAGAATGCAGATCTTGGTCTCCAGGAATCCTAGTCCAGCACTCAAACCACCACACCAGCTCAAGTACTGATAGTAAATCAGTGCTTACATAAATCCCGTGGCTTCAGCTGGTGCACTCTAGTTAGTCTAGCAAGTACATGTACAGCTTTGTTAAAATGTTTAAAGTAACTTTTTTCTTCCCCAGTTCAGAAACGTAATTGCATAGTTATTTATTTATTTAACTTTCCTTTTTTGGAAAAAAAATGGAATGAAATAATTTGCTGCCTTGTGGTATAAAATGCACTCCTACTTTTATCCATCTCGCTGTTGCTGCAGCAATCATAACAGAGCATGAGGCACAGCATGAGCCAGTACTTAAACAGTATGATATTCTTCTTCTACTATTTAGTGAGGAAATGGCTCTGTAACTATAGAAGGAACTATATCAAAAAGGAAGGGAAAGTAATCCTTGTTAAATTACAATTGCAATGTAACTTAGCTATACATCTGCCAATGGGAGCAGAATCACAAGTAAAAGATTTTTATTTTCAAATTGTGTTTGTTACAAAACTGTATCTCATTTTCTCCCTTCCTTGTCTTCCCATCCTCACTTTGTCGTCAGAGCCAGGATGAATGTACCAGGTTTTGCTAGTGAATTTTCAGAATATTTAGAAGTGAAATACTTTAATTTGGTCTGCTTGGGATGAGCCTTGGTTCAGTTCAGATGTCTTCCAAATTTATCTGAATCAGCCTGTGTATGTTTTGCTTAGAGAAGATGTGGAGAAGTGATGTGATTTTTAAATATTTGAAGGAGTGACATGTAGATGATGGAGTGAGTTTGTTTTCTGCTACTTCAGAAAATAGAACACAACCCATGGACCCCAATTACAAGAAAAGAGATTGTACTCAAACAATAGGAAGAACTTCTTGACTGTTGGAGCTGTTCAAGAGTGATATGGGCTGCATGAGAGTGTGCTGGGCTGCGATAATAGATCATAACTAACAGTCATTGATAACCTTAACCTTAGTCATAAATTTGCCTAACTCCCTTCTAATACCTTCCATAGTAGCAGCCATCTCTGCTTGAATTTCCTGAATGAAATACATTCATATTTCATCACTTTCCTTCTATTTGGAACTCTGATCCTTCAGTTGATATGGTTATTGCCACATGCATATGATCAGACAGAGGGGGATTTCAATAAAAGCACACAGTTATATTTGGTGATGAAAATAGATGTTGGATTTAGAAAACAAGAGCTGAATTTTTATTCCATTCCTTCCATGAAAAATTACATTAAAATTAGGGACCTTTTTTCAGTTAGAGAAGGACAATATTACATTTGCCAATTAGCTCTCAAAGATGAGTGGAGGGGCAACAAAATGTCTTTACAGAAATCCCAGCAATTTCTTGCAGGCCAGATATGAAAAACCCAATCTTCTGTTTCCTTCTCCGATGACATTATGTACTACCATATTTTTCCTACTAACACCAGTCCAAACTAGTGGAACTTGTTCCATACAGATTAGTATATTGGGTTTGACAAACAGTTCAGTGCCCTAATAAAACATCGGTTTCAGATCTCCCAAGAGTGACAACTGGGGTGAAGTGCACCTTTCCTCAGAAATTCATACATTTGTGAGGCTTGCAGTGGAGTTTGTGGGAAGCAAATGCACACAAAACCCTGTATATATTTGGGGGAAAACTGTATAAACTAAAAAATGTGTGTCTTTGAAAAATATTCATGAAACATCACAGTCAGTGGAAAAATGAATTACAATTTTCAAGAATGTGTACAAAAATGTCATTCTTTAAGAAGAATGCATACCAAAATATACACAAATTTCCATACAGAAAGTGGAAAAAAAGGCTTGGGATGAGATGAAAGTATCAATGTGCTTGTAAGAAATGGACAGAAAGAACATCATACTCCTACTTTGATGACATTGTGAGTCTTCCCAACAGCCTTTTCTGCCTAGGCATTCTTTGGTCAGTTATCCATATCCTGACAACTTCCTGTGTCTTCCCAGAGGATGAGCTCTTCGTCTACCAGTTATAAAAAGATAGGGATCAGAGATTTCCAGAAGAAGAAAATTAGGTTTCCTTCTTTAGTGACAAGTGGCTACCATCTATCATATTCTCTGAATAAATTGATTTTTTTTTTAAAAAAAAAGAGAGAGAGAGAGATTTCCTTTTTATGGTAAGAGGTCAGCTTTAAGGTAAGAATGTTTGAGAAGCCTAGGAGTATATTATTTTTCTTTTCATTTCTCCTCTAAGGAGGAGAAAATGGCAGGGGATTGTGGAGGCTTTCTTTAATGAGAGGTAAACATTGCACATGGATTAAACATAGAGCAGCAATTAAGCTGATTGTGGCAAGATGATGCTTTAACAAAAACAAAATACAAAGTGGTCTCGTAGCATTCCTGATCAATTTCTGTTGATTGTGGCTGCCTTTCTTCACTTCAGCCATCAAAGCGCCAATTACAATTTCACAGGAACCATTAAATTAAGGCTTTCAAAAAGTATTCATCAAAAAGAGCAGTTCTTTTTTTACACAAAAACTAGGAAATTATGGTTCAAGTTTTAACCCTCATCTCTTTTTAGGAGTCTTCCTTTTATTTACTTTTTTTGGACACAGAATATTTTCAAATGCTTATCCAGCTCATGCAAACAATACGCTTACATGTTCAATGACATGCTTACATGTTCATTCATCCATTATCCCCAGTCAGCATAGCCAAAGCTCAGGGATTATAAGCACTGTAGTATGAAGAGTCACAGATTCCCCGCCATAATACAGCAAAATGGATCTTTAAATTAGTTCTGTGGGTCAGTGGCCAATAAAAACAAGAAACCTGACATGAACAAATTGTAATACACTCAGTCTCTTGAAGTACAACTTTACTATTATGAATAACTGACTTTTTAAAAGCTATTTTAGAATGAAATTTCAGGGAGCTATGACAGATATAGAATGAAGGAAAGGCCCATTCTTTAAAAAGAAGGTAGAGGTAGACTTAGTCTATGTATGTTGTTTGTGTTTTTCCTTTATATGAATCCAACTGCATTATTTATTTTGTTTGGAAACTGCACGAACATCCAAACAAGCTTGAAAAACTTTGGGGGGGGCAGGGAGAGGAGAGTACAGAATCAGAAAAAGGTCAGAATCTCCTTGTCAGTGTGGTTTCAGTGTGTATGAGTATGTTTGTGTGTAAAAAAGAGACTAAGGCCCTTTTCGCACGGTGTTTCTAAAGCGAGAGGGCCCCTTGAGTGTCACATAAAGGGGAGGAGCGGTCTGCATGACGCACTCCCATTTATGTGATGCTCAAGGCCTGACACAGACTGCACACACACCTTTTCATTTTCGGCCTAAAGCCGAAAATGGTGCGCAGTCACACAATGCTCCCGGGGCCCGTGTGTACTTACCTGTCGTGCGGTGCATCAGGAGCCGGGCTGGTCGCGCTTCCTGCCTCAGCACTAGCCTGCAATTCCCAGGTTGCGCTGTGGTAGGAAGGGGCAGGGAGTTCACGCGGCACTCACGTGACCAGGAAGCTGCTGCAGAACTAAAGCAGCAGGGAAGTGGCAGCGTTCCTACTGAGGCTTCTAGCGCGAGCACCGCCCCCCACCTCCGTGAAAAGGTAAGATGCGAAAAGGCACTAAGGTAATTTTTGCACAATGGTCCCATCCTGGCACGATGACAGGTTGAACTTGGACTGTGGCCCTTTTAGGGCCCCAGAGCATCACGCAATTGTGAGGAGCGGTCCATATGACACACTCACAATCATGTGATGCTCCAGGGGCTGGCAGGCGCCAATCGCACACTATTTCATTTTTGGCTTTGAGTCGAAAATGGTGTGTGATTGCGCATTGCTCTGGAGCCCTGTGTGCATTTACCATGTGTGCGGCGCTCCAGAGCTGCGGCGCTCACACTTCCTGCCCAGCGCAGCCTGGGAAAATCCCAGGGTGCACTGCGTTAGGAAGAGGAGGGGCTCTCACGCTACCTACTTACGAGCAGGCAGTGGCTGCAGAGCTGAAGCAATGGGGACGCGAGAACCTCTCATAAGAGGCTGCTCGCGTGATCCCCGCACCCCAGCTCCGGAAAAAGGTAAGCTGCGGAAAGGGCCTATGATGTGTGCTACCACATGACGTCATTGCTGTCCCACTCCTGTCACATTCCCAGCCATTGCAATCATGTGTTATACTGGCGTATTCACTCAGAGCTGCCCAGGATCTTATTTTCCTCTTAAGAATTCACCAAACTGTCTTCTCCAGTGCTTGTAACTTTCCCCCATATTTTCCAATGCAATCTGTATTCAGAGTTATTTACATACACAGTTTGGGTTCCTGAGGGAATACACTATCCTCCTTCTTGCTGCAGGCCTCATCTCCATAGCAACAGGCCTATTCCAGTACCTGTAACTTTCCCCCATATTCCCCAATCCAATCTGTATTCAGAGTTGTTAACATAGAGAGGTTGGGTTCCTGAGGGAATACACTGTCCTCCTCCTTATTGCTTCTAGGCCTCATCTCCTTAGCAACCAGCCTATTCTCTGGCTGAGAATTCTTAAGGCCCCTCTCTAAACTGCAAACCTCAGGATACCATAGAATCTTCACAGCCAGCCAATACTTGTTAGAAATACCTTAGAAATACCTAACTTTACCTTAGGTCCTAGGAATTAGATGTGGTTGGAATACACAGATTTGAGATCCTGTGTCTTTAATTCCCCAAACTGCCTTCTCCAGTGCATGTAACATTTCCCTTTCTCCACAGCAACCGGCCTGAGGCCCAAGAGCCCTCTGGCTGAGAATTCTGAGGGCCCCTCCCTGAACTGCCAACCCCAGGATTCCACAAAATCTTCACAGCCAGCCAATCATATGAGCTCTTTTCACCTCACTCAGCCAACCATATGAGGTCTTCCCCTGCCTAACGCAGACAAACTCACAAACAGACAAACTTTGACTTTTATATAGTAGATTATTAATGGAAAAAATCCAGTAATAGACTCCTTTTGCTCAACAATGACATCAACTGGGGCTACCCAAAAAGGGTAGAAGCACTACCTAGGCATTGTGTGAATGGAGTGCGTCAGAGCAGCACCGCAATGTGGAAGGAAGGAGCGCGTCCCAACTGTTACCGTCCAACAGCAGCTCACCAGGTTCAGGACATGCTCCCGTCCCAGCAAAGGCACTGCTGGGATGAAGCTGGGACATCATGGGATGCAGGTGAGGTACAGAAAGGTTTTATTTTCAAATTGCTTTGCAAGCATGCAGAGAGTGATACGTTATATGTATGCAACTTGATCTGGTCTAATATATTATTTCTCAATAATTCCATTCTGGAGGCAAATTTGTATGAAACATATGCATATACACAGAGTGTTTTTAACTCTTTTGGTCTATGCCTTGTTTAAAATTATTTATTCATCTGTATTGTGCCCACTTCCTGCCCCTGACCTTTTAATAGCCCCTGAGGAAGGCTGTGCAGATACTTCTTTCCCGAAAGGCACTAGGTTAATTTGTAGAATACAAACCTAGATTCAATCTAGCTTTCAATAAGGTTTCCGGGATATTTCCAGTTTGCTCAACTGGCAGTTCTTTGGTCCTATCAGGCTTCTTTTGTTCTAAGGCAGAAAATATCATTACAATTTGTTTTTAACTGCTGACCTTTTCTTATTTATCGATTACCTTTATTGTTCTTTTTTATGAAAATGTAGTTTTATTTTTAAAAGATACTGTGTTGGTGTGTTTCCAGCATTTCAAATTGGGACTGCTTCCACTGCTTTTGTGATGGGCTTTGGCCCAAAGGACATCCAGCACATCAGGTATTGGAAATCTGTTGCTGCAAAGAGGTACATGAGCCCTCTTAAGTACTTACTGAGACAGTGTCAGTTAACTAACTTTGTTCTTTTTTTCTGTTTCTCATCAGATTTTAGGTGCGGTGTGGCAAAAAGGCAGATCTTAATATGTGGCTGCAGCATGGTTTTGCAAAGGTTGGTAAAATCCTTTCAAAATCAATAGAGATCAATTTCCCACCTCTCTCTCCTTTCCTTTCAAGCTCTCCATAGATAATACTGCAAACAGGGAAATCCTGATCTAAGATATCTGATTTCTCAGTCTACTATATTGTGGTTGTGTGTCTTCAAGTCATTTCTGGCTTATGGCAACCTAAGGTGAATCTATCACAGGGTTTTCTGTGGCTGAGAGTGTGTGATGTGCCCAAGTCACCCAGTGAGTTTCCATGGCCAAGTGGGGAATTGAATTCTGGTCTTCAGGGTCGTAATCCAGCACTCAAACCACTACACCACACTAGCTCTTTCATAAACTTTCACATTTTCAATTAAAACTTAAAAAGAGATTCTAGTTTATGGGTATCTTCAGAAGAGAACACATGAATCCTGATCCATCACACTGCACTGATGGAAGGGAGCCCAATTGCTTTGGGTTATGGTGTTACCCCAAAACCAAGTGGTTTGACCAAGAATGTGCCTTAAATAGCTGTAATATTTTCAAGCTGTTTAACTGTGTGGCAGGGAAAATCTCCACATTCATTTCTGTGAGCTGTTTGTGCTTCATGTGGTGAAAGGAAGGAGCTGTCTGCTCTTGCTGGATTTTGGTGTGATTCAAACTATTCAAACTATGCAAGCCTGATGACGGGAGAAATTCCTGAGTCATGGAAGTCTGTGAATGTGACTCTGATCCCTAAAGAAGGGAAAGATCCCAAATTATTATCAAGCTACAGGCCAATCTCTTTGCTTAATGTTGATTATAAGATATTTATGAAGATCCTTGCAGAGAGGCTAAAAAGAATACTATCAGACTGGATCCAGAAAGATCAGGTTAGCTTTTTACCAGGCCGTCATCTAAAAGATAATATTAGAATGATCTTGAATGTAATCCACCATGTTGAATCTCACAAAAAGAAGAAACTAGGCTTAATCTTCCTTGACACTGAAAAAGCATTTGACAATGTTTCTTGGCAGTTTTTATTGTCAGTCCTTCAAAAAATGAACTGTGGTAATAATTTCCTAAATTGGATAAAAACATTATATTCTGACCAACATGCTCAAATAATTATTAACTCTGAAAAAAACAAAGCTTGCCGGATTAGAAGAGGTACTAGACAGGGCTGCCCCTCTCACTGTTACTTTTTCTAATTATCACAGAAGTCCTTCTGATTCAAATAAGGCAAAATGATGCTATAAGAGGGGTTAAGATTGGGAAAATTGAAGCAAAAGTACGAGCGTAGGCTGATGATCTTGTTATTATAATAGAAGACCTGCTGTTTTCTTTGGATTCTTTAAATCATATGCTAGAAGGTTTTGGGGACTTATCTGGTTTCAGAATTAATCAAGAAAAAATAGCCCTGTTAACCAAAAACATGATGTCAACTGAAGAGAAAGACTTGCAAAGCAAAATTAAATTTAAAATAGAAAAAAAGATTAAATATCTGGGAATTTGGTTAACAAAGAAAAATCAAGACTTATTTCTTAATAATTATGACAAGAAATGGAAAGAGTTCAAAAAAGAGATTGCATCGTGGGGGAAATTAAAGCTCTCCCTTTTGGGAAGAATTTCGGCAATCAAAATGATGTTACTACCTCAAATCAATTTTCTATTCCAGAACTTACCACTAATAATAAAGGCTGATGTCTTCAAATGATGGAAGAAAGAGCTGACTAACTTTATTTGGCCTGGGAAGAAACCCCGAATCAAATGGAATTGCATGACAGATGTTAGAGAAAGAGGGGAAATAGGTCTCCCAGACCTCAGGCTCTACCTACATGCTAATATTATGTGCTGGATAACAGATTGGATAAGATTAGAACATAGCAAAATTCTGCTCTTTGGAAGAGCAGGTAATGATAACGTATTGCATTTTTATTTATGGTACTCTAAAAAACAACCACAGAAAGAATAAGCCAAAACATATTGGAAAAACATCCATATAGAAATTTCAAAAATATTAAACACAAATTTCCCCCATGCTACCTGAAAGTTATTTGCTGAACATGGTCAAGCTAATTGAGGGATTTACTGGGAGGCATAACAGAAAAATCTTTTTATATCTGATAACTAAAGCCAGATTATTATTTGCTAGAAACTGGAAGAAAGAGAAAATGCCGGAAATAGATGAATGGTTGTATGAGATATATGATTTGATGCAAATAGATAAACTTATTATCTTGTTGAAAGATAAATCTCTGAATAGATACCAAGAAGAATGGGGAGCAGTTTGTAACTATTTGGAAAAGAGATGGGGGGCTTTGTCAGTAATCGTGTTGAAAGATTGAGGACAGTTATTATGCTGGAGTCTGAACCACAGAGACTATTTCATCTCGCTTTACTCTATTCATTTTATATTGGTGTTGGGGATATTCATCAATGAGAAATTGATAATTGTATGCAATTTCCATATTTCTGGTATTTTATCAGGTTGTATTGACTTTTTCCCCCTTTTTCTTGTCTGTTTGGTGCTGTATGTAATCTGAGAACAAAATAAACATCCTTCATCAGTCCAAAAAAAAAACCTATGCAATGCAAACCCTTTGTCCACTAACTAATCTCCTTGCTGACTTCATGACCTGAACTTTGGTGTACTGATTTCACATTAACAAGTCAATCTATCTAGAGACAGATTGCTATGATGTTCCAAGAAGATGCCATCCTCATTTCAAGAATCCAGCACCAAGGCATCAATGAAAAAAGATGTTGCAAAAGTGAATGAAATCTTAGGCCTTTTCCGCACTTTGTTTTTGCAATGGGGCAGAGCATCCTCCAGCGAGGACATTTGCACTTGGGAGAGGACTGAGTCCGGACTACTTTCTGTAGTTCCGGACTTCAGCCCGTTCCGGAATGACCAGAAGTGGTTGCTCGTTGTGCTATTGAAAGACTGCTTAAAACAGGTCTTTCAACAGTGCGGTGCAGCCCACTCTGTGGCTGCACTCAGGTGTAGATTTTCAGGCTCGCACCAGCATGAGCCTGCAGATCTTCCGGGGGTGGGCTTTAGGCTGGCAAGCTTCACCAGTTGATGGAGAGCCTCCCTCAACCAGAAGCCGCCATTTTCGTCCCCAGAGCAGTGTGTAGCGTGGGCATGCACTGCTCCAGGTCAACCTGGATCCTCTGAGGGAGCATGCCAGTCCGGTAAGTAACAGAACAGGATGTTTTCTTTGCCAAGTGCGGAAAAGCCCTTATTTTTATGGCCACAAAACAGCTTGTGCAGCAGTACTGCTGCTGTAGTTATTGTTGACTATTTGAATGTGTGTACATAGCACCAATCTAAAGTATTTCCTTGGAATTGAAATCACTGGCAGATAGCACTTGTTCTTTGCCAGTCTGTGATTCCTTCTAGTGTGGCAGCAGCAGCTACCTTATGGCTGAATACGTCTGCAATCCCATGAATCTTACACAGCAAAGAAGTAGATAAGAGCTGCCTGATTTCCCCAGAGGTTTTCTTTAGAAATTTTGCTCACCACCTTCAGCAACGGACTTTTTTAAGGTCCCCTTATTAGATCTACTCTTCTGATGCCCCTTCTGAGCAGAAGTAGGGGAAAGCAAATTTGATCTTCCATAGTCCCCTGGGCAAAGTTGGGAAGTTACTTTGAAGAAGACATATTGAAGCCATCCATAACAGAGCAGTTGGCAGGACTGATGCTCTGGGTCCCATCAGTTATGGATGGATTCTCCATGTTATTAGATGGTTATTCAATAGAGACCTGCAAAGGAAGTGATATGAGAGTCCCTCTCTACCTTCTTGACAGCTAACAAAACAAATGTTAAGAATCATGACACTGGTTGTCTGTATATAATGGTTTGGTCCTACTATCTTTCTTCTGGTCAATAACTTTGAAGAGATCATTCAAGCAAACCTCTTCAGCCTTGGTAGGAGAAGATGAGTGGCTGGAAGATGGCAGGATGATAGGAGACTTCTGGGGAGAGGGATTGATAGTATGGCTGTTTTTGGAGATACCAAATCTCCTTTACTACATTCCATTTGGAGTACAACATTCCTCACTTCAAAAAATAGCCACCAAGGCCTTTCTTGGTGCCTGCTTCCAGTTGTGGAATGCTCTCCCAAGCAAAGACAGGCTGTCTCCTTCCCTATTGTTCTTCCATCATCAGGACTTAAACTTTGCAATTGTTGGAGACTTTGGGCAACTGACTAGCTGCTGAAGAAGGGGGATTTAGCATTGAGGGATTTTTTTCTCCTCTCATATATGCTTTTAAATGGCTTTTACATACCTCAATATAATGATCATTTTATTATGGGTGGGTAAATTGTGGTTTTTGGGGTGGCATGTGCCACCAAGGCTATTTTTCAGGTCTCAACCTGCTCCAAGATTACTCTATCATCCCTTTCTCTGACTTAAAAGTGGGGACAAATTACCTCACCTTGACATTTCCACAAGTAGCGTTTCACCTTTTCAAGAGGCTTCATCCCCAGCAACACATACACACACACTGTTTAACTTTATAAATGCTCATTTTATATATATATGTATATATATATTTTAAAATAGGACCATTGACAACTTTTTTTAAAAAAAAAATTGCAATCTATGCAGCTTCCAGAGAGTCCCAATGACAAAAACAAAAACAAAAACAAAAAACGGTCTACTGTAGTTGCCTTGCCCTGTTTGAACACAGTAATCTGTAACTGTGCTTCAGTTATCATAACTGATTGTGGGTTTAGATGTATGTTTTTTTAAAAAAAAAATGATGTTGTGAGGTGTCATGAAACTGCTATTAGGGGTATTAACTAACTAATTAATTAAATATGGTATTAGGTTGAGAGACACTGCCTTATCCAAGACCATGCTGAGTGCTTCATCTCTGAGAAGGGATTTGACGTTGAATCCCATACCAGCATCTCATCAATGAGATTCATAACTATGGAACTTGCTTCTAAGAAGGTTTATTTTAGCAGCAGGTATGAATGACATTTCTGTTGCTTTTCTGTTGAACAGTAACCCTTCTTGAAATCTCCATGCAAACAGATCTTTAAGTCCCTAATCTATGTGTATTAATGTGTCATTTGTAATTAACTCAGTTTGGTAGGGAATGTCGGGACATTAATTTTCATTATTTATTGGTTTGACTTTCACACACTACCTTCAGCTTTGAATTTAAATACTTTCTCTTCTATCCTTCACCAAATTTACTTATCCCTAAAGGAGGAACTGGTGTCATTCCATTTTTTAAAAAAAAATGTTTGGCCTTTAAAATCCTTGTGGATATTGCTATGCATACCAATTTCACAGGCTGTTTAGATGGAATAATTTAAAATGTACCAGAGTTCAGGAACAACTGAATCATTTTATTTTATTTTATTTTATTTTATTTTATTTTATTTTATTTTAAATTTCAAGTTATAATGTAAGGAAATAAGTATATTTTTGTCTATCTGCCATTTTTATGTTGGCAGTAGGGATGGGCCGACTGAATCCTTGAATTCTTGAATCCTCAGCAAGGATTAGAGATTCGAGAATCCGAATCCCTATGCCAAAATAGGCAAAACCGAATCTTTCTAATCCACCAACCAAATAGTTTGTTGGAGACCAGGGCGCCTGAAAACCTGGGAGACCAGACACACAAGGAGAGATGGCAAGTAGGTGAGCTTTTTCCCTTGGAGTAATAATGGCCTTTGCTAACAATTTCAGAAATTACATCTGGGGTTGTATTCTATTTAAACTAAACATTTAATATTTAAGTTCAGCACTATTTTCTGTGCTGAAAATCAAAGGCATGTATAAATGCTGGGCTCAGTGGATTTGATGCCTATCAGAAGTAGAGGGGCAGAGGGGAAGGTCACACAATCTCATCCAGTGATTGCCACAGGTAGACCAGTGTACCTCCTTTCACAAGACAGTGCCTGGTTGTAAACCTATAGCTAGAATAGGATGAGAAGTGAAATGTCTGTCATGGTTTCTCATGACCCACTTGACAAACCCCATGTAGCAGAAAGGAAAAATTGTTTTTATAAATTGGTACCTCCATGGCCCGCCAAAGGCCTGATTGGCCGGTGGGCCCCTGGGCACACGAAAATCACGGCATAAAGCTGTGCACGTGCACTGGAGGCTGCCTGTGCACAGGGCTGCAGCCTGTGCCCACTGGGGCTTCCTCCCTCTGCAAGGTAATAATCTCTGTTCTTTTGACTTGAAACTGGAGGGTAGGAATTGGGAATTATTGAGATTGGACTAGAGATTTGACTTGAAAGTCCTTTGCAGGACTTGAGACTTGACTTGAGAGTAGAGAATTGAGAGTGGGCTAGAAGCTGGTGTTGTTTTTAAAGTGCCTTATTGCAAGATTTGAGACTTGACATGAGACTGCAGGGTGCAGAATTGAGACTGGACTAGAGGCTGTTGTTGCTGTTGTTGTTGTTTTTAAGTGCCTTCCTTGTTGCAGGACTTGAGACTTGACTGGAAGGTACAGTCTTGAGATTTCAAGGACAGCTGAAAGATTTCGTTGCATAGCTCTCTTGCAAAGCTCTTTCGTACACAATTCTGGGGTTTGTACTTTTATGAGGTGTCACAGCCTTCTCTGCCAGAGTGTGCTGGTGTATCATCTGCCAGAGTGGGCTGGTGTATCATCAGAAGGAGCTATGCAAAGAAAAGCCAGTTTTGACCTGGATTATCTCTGTAATGTACTATGTGGCCCTGTTTACACAGGCAGGAAAATGTGGGATTAATCCACATTTTCCTGTCTGTATAGAGAGGGCCTTCATGTCATTTTCAATCTGGGGAGATCCTGAGGCAAAACTATGACAATTGTCCTGGCCAGATTTCTTCAGAGGGAGGTTTGCCTTTGCCTAAGCTTTTGCTAAGGCTGAGAGAGTGTGTCTTGCCCTAGATTATCCTTCATTCCCTTGCTTTTTAAATCCTTTTTTAAAAAGAGGATTCAAAAGATTCAAGATTCGTGAGATTCATGGATTCCCAGAACCTTCCAGAGATTCAGATCCGTATCTGGATTCAGAAAATTCTGGATTCATCTCATCCCTAGTTGGCAGTAATCTCTGAATTTATCTCAAAACCACACCAGATTGATATTGCACCATTGTGCATGACAAAATATGACCTTGATGCCACTATCCCATGTCTTACATAGGTTTTTATTATTTTAAGTTATGCTCTTGAGAGAATGCTTTAGGAAGAGGGCCCGTCCTGCATTCTTTTGGTCACCATTGGTCTTAAAGATCTTAATTTATTTACTCATTTCTTTATTTCATTCTTTTATATTCCAGTTTTTTTTTCCTGAG
Source organism: Iguana delicatissima (assembly GCA_948472985.1). Classification (NCBI taxonomy): domain Eukaryota; kingdom Metazoa; phylum Chordata; class Lepidosauria; order Squamata; family Iguanidae; genus Iguana; species Iguana delicatissima. The sequence continues at coordinate 703,816 of CAOKZL010001399.1, read as the reverse complement.
AAGATCCACGAGGCAAATTCCCCTCCTTCTACAATCTCAGCTACAATTTGAAATAGGGTTAGCAATAAGAAAATGTCAACCTGTAGCTCCATCTTCCATAACTTAGTGAAGCTTTGAGCCTGGGGCCATTTCCGCACTACACTGTTATAGTGTGATTATTCCATTTTCAACATCCTGTGGAATTCTGGGGTTTGTAGTTTACTGAGGCTCAAGAGCTCTCTGGCTGAGAATTCTAAATGACTTTCCTTAAACTTCAAGCCCCAGGATTCCACAGGATGTTGAAAGTGGAATCATAGCACTATAACAGTGTAATGGGGAAATGGCCTGGTTTCCCTAGTTCTGCCCCAGTGATGGACTCACTGAGACACTGACAACCATTGACAGAACAAATTGTTTCTGCTGTGGTTCACACAGCCTTCAAGGCTCAATCTGCAAAGATCCAAATTCCCTGTTCAATATGTTTATAATATTGTGTTTTCCACTCATTCACCCTATATTGATGTATTTTGACTGCTGTGGTTTTCTCCAAAGAATTCTGGGATAAGTAAATTGGCTTAAATTCATACTGTAGATATCACCTATTTAATGAACAATGGGCTCGAACTGCTTTCCTAACTCTAATTGTTTCAATTTTTCAGAAACATGTTTTTGTCATTTACAGTTGAAAATGTGGACTGAATATCAGCTGATGCACACCAACTAATATTTGCAGATAGGCTCAGATAATTTCAATAGCTGTCACCTGACCTAAGAAACTGTTGAGATTTTAGTCGCTGAATCTGGCATTTTGCTTCAAAACGTCACAAGAGATGTTTTCAGTTGCTCAGTGGATATGTTAAAAAATGCAATCACATATCCAATGTGCAATGGGTAACTGTGATATGCACAACATTGCTATATGTGTGACTGCACTTCTGCTATTGTCAGCAGAATACATCTTTTGTGCTATTTACTCTGAATAAGGAGTGTGACTTAGCCATGCATGGGACACCAGACAATGGCTGGACAATTAAATTATTCTTTTTTGTGAACCCAAATTACTATGGAAAATATAGTCCATTTCTTTATACAACACACACACCGCACACAAATAGGACCAATCAAGAAAAAATATTATTTAGTCTTTGCCAGATCTTGAAAAAGTTTCCATTTTGGATATAGCTCTCCGAATTGCCCAGCTAGGATGGCAATGGCCATGGTGGCTGAGGACTTCTGAGAACTGTAGTCAAAAATTGGCTTACCCAAGCTTTAGGCATGCCAGTAGTCTCTGTTATGGAAGGTTTGTTTCATTACTCATTTGTTGGCTTTTCATTCATTTTCATAATTAATTCTGAAATATATATACTCAATTTGATCATTCCCATTTGTTTTCATTCCCCTGTGGCCCAGGCAGCCTTTGAAGCCAATAGTTTTGGTGTTTTCCATCTAGTCAGAACAATAATCTTAGCTCTACAAAGGATTCATCCAGCCAGAATTCAGATAGATTGAGGAAGTGTACCCATTTAATAGGCACATTGATACTGCCTAATATTTTCTATCTTCTTTCCTTCCTGTAACCTTTCTGTGACCTATCAAGCTATTCTGGCAATGCTTAAAAAAAAAAAGGAATTGAAGCAAATAAGAAATGGATGAGAAATTAATGAGAAAAAATGAATTTTAATTTAGAAGTAAGTAATTTGAATTCCAATTCATTTTTATGAATAAAACTGCTGGCAAAGAATGGAGCTTATTAATTCTGCTTTTCATTTTTTTTTTCAAATGAATGCACACACTCCAAAAAGTATAATGACTCTTTGGCAGATGTCCCAAACACAGCAAGATTAATAAGAATGTGTACATCGTCTTAAACTCAGAGGAAGCTGTGGTCTCTCTCTCTCTCTCTCTCTCTCTCTGTGCGTGTGTGTGTCATGGCGGAGGGATGTTGCCTCACTCCAAAGTGGCAGGATCAGACAATTTCTCCCACCGTTTGCCACCAAACAAAAATATTGACCACAGTTGGTTTACATAACTTTAAAGTGGACAATGAAGACATTGAAGGGAATAATGACATTTCTATAATTTGTCTCAATCATAAATGAAAATGAAGATTGTAGTCAAATTTTCAGAAGACAAGGGGCCTTTTCTCATGCAGTTTCTTTGGCAAGAGGGCTCCTTAGCGTTGCGTAAATGGGAGCAGCAGTCCGTACGACGCACTCTCATTTACGTGACACTCACGAGTGTAATGCGAACTGTGCACGCACCTTTTCATTTTTGGCTTCAAGCTGAAAATGGTGCGTGGTCATGCAAGGCTCCCGGGGCCCGCATGCACTTACCTGCACTGTGGTACGTCGTCCCAGGCACACCATTCGCACTTCCTCCCCCAGCACAGCCTACAGCTCCCAGGCTGCACTGTGGAAGGAAGGGGTGGGGCGGTCGCACGACCAGGAAGCCAGCTACGGGATGAAGGAGCAGTGAAGAGAGCGCCTCGCACAAGAACCTACTTGCGTGAACGGCACCCCCCACCTCCACAATAAGGTAACATGCGGAAAAGGCTAAGGACTTGGAAGGTCAGCTATGAGGGAACAAGATAAGATCCTAAAGTGTAAAGATATTTCATTGAATACTAAAGTCAGAATAATCCAGGCCTTAGGGTTTTCAACTGCTATGTAAAGTTATGAAAGCTGGACAATGAGGAAAGGTGGCAGGAGGAGAATTAATTCATATGAAATATTGTGATGGAAGAGAGTTCTGCAGATACCATGGATTACCAAAAAGACAAATAGTTGGCTTTGAGAACAAATCAAGCCTTAACTCTCTTGAGAAGCCAAAATGGCTAAACTGAGGCTATTGTACTTTGTGTATACCTTGAAATGCCATGATTCATTAGAAAAGATGATATCTCTTTTTAAAGTTAAAGATATTAGGAAAAGGCAGTAGAAGGTAGTAGGAAGGCTGTGTTACAGGTAGATTATGGCGATGACCCTGAGTTTGCAAGACACGGGCAGGGCCTCTCTTATCCACATTACCATAAGTTGAACCTGACTAGAAGCCAATTAACAATAACAATGCTATAATTGGAGGTTTATTCTGCATAAACCTTGCCTATAATTTATTTGCATAGAAAACAGAATTTTGTGCATTGCAATTAGCATTTTCTGCAGAGGAAATAATATTTTTTTTAATTGAAATATTATTTTCCATTTAAAAATGCTTTTTCTTATTCAGAAAATGCTGTTTTCTGCACAAAACAATCATGTGTGAATTTTGTGCAACTTAAATCCCAATTTGCCAATAGTGTTTCTAAACTCCATAATTTCTTGTAGCAGGAAAAAAATTGCTGAAATTACTTGTCACTGCCTTTGAGAAGAGACTTACTAAAGAATTATATTTCTACTTGTTTAGTGAGCAGTTCCTATTTAACAGACATTGTAACACCTACAACACTGTTCCTTGTCTCATCCAGAAACTTCAAAGGAGAGGAGTATCTTTTCAATGTTCACCAAGACCTGCTGAAGAGAGAATCCCATCATCTGCTTTGGCCACCAGCTTCTCAGGTTTGAGGAAGGACCTGCCATATGGAGCTAGAAACTTTTTGCAATCAAGCTCCTCTGCATCAGATTTCTCAGATTCCAGAAGATGAGTTATGATCATGCCAGTGGAATCCATTGTGCTGACCTATAGCAATATCTAGGAGAGTATGTGTTTGTGTTTCAAGCTGCTGCCCCTTGAGGTTAAGTAGGTATGGCAGAGGAACTCAATTTGGTGCAAATTTGTCTAATTTGTACTTCCTCAAAAATGCACAAAACAAAACACAGCTATACCAAGCAAATGACATTCTTCCAATTGTAGATTTAATGATGAGTATAGGGCTTTGTGTTTAGCAAAAAATGAGTGCAGAACACATTTTTCTAAAATTGAAAAGTTCACATTTTTATTTGTTATACTTTAATAGGCTTGGCCCACAGCATGGGTCCAGATCCAGGCATCAGTTAATTCATCTTCTGACTGATGGCAATGTATTCATCAATCAGCCTGCCTGCCAGTCAGTGGAAAGCAATTCAGCTGCCCATTTCCTGGCCAACACTGAAATGTCAGATGGAATAATCCAGTCAAGAGGAAGCCACTGTGTAGTTCCTCTCACCTGGGAGTAAGGCAGAGCTACCTGTCTCCAAGCTGGTCATGACCTGGTTACATAGATCTCATGGTCCCTTAAAAGGACCCCCGTACTGTGTATGAGGATCACACAGACCCATCTACCCCCAGATTGGATCCAGCCTCCACATGCCAACTCAACCATGACAGAAGTACATCAAATAATCACACATGAGGATGGTTTATATCTAAATCTCACCAAAAAAAAAAAAAAAAAAAGGCACTTCATGAACTTTTGTGATTTGGGCCTCTAATTAAAAATGCCGTAAATGAACATATTAGGGAAAGTAGCATACAGGGAAAATAGCTTGCCAAAATGAATGTATAAGGAAAAATAGAAACAAAAATCCATATATTAAGTGAAATTAAAAAAATGTATACATATTTTGGGTTGCTATTAAAAATATTCCCTAAAAAAGAAATTAGATAAAATGCTTATTCTATGTCACAAATGTGTCTATGTTTTTTATTAACAGGAGGATTCTTCCCTCTTTTGATGCTGTTACTAAAGATCTACACATTGTTGATCAGGACAACAGCAACAACCAGCTCCGCTATCTGCCTGAATAGTAAGCTGATTTACTTTTGCTTTATGTAATTGGGTAGTAACAAAGGCACATTATCTTTTCTTCTATAATCAAAGTAAATAGATATGGTAGCCATTGTATTTGCTGCTTGACAGAAAAAATAAGAATTCATAGTATCTACGAATCAAGGAACCATGTCAGGTTTATCAGGAAAAAAAGGGGGTACAAGTACATTTATTTATCATAAGGGAATATTGAACATGCTTCCCATTTTAGGCTCTTTCCGCAACTTACCTTTTCTTGGCGCTGGGGTGCGGGGATCATGCGAGCAGCCTCTTGTGAGAGGCTCTCACATCCCTGCTGCTTCGCTTCTGCTGCTGCTGCCTGCTGGCAAGCAGGCAGCATGAGGGCTCCTCCTCTTCCTTCTGCAGCACAGCCTGAGATTTTCCCAGGCTGCACTGGGGCAGGAAGCGCAAGCGCTGTGGCTCCAGAGGCTCTGCACCCACGGTAAGTGCACTTGGGGCCCTAGAGTGATGCGCTATCACACACCATTTTTGGCTAGAAGCCGAAAATGAAATAGTGCACGATCGGCGCCTGCTGGCCCCAGCAGCATCGCACAATTGCGAGGACATCATGTGAATGGCTCCTCACAATTGCACGATGCTCTAGAGGCCCTTTCGCATGGTGAATACTGTACGAAAAGGGCGTTAGTCTCACAGCAATCCTGTAAGATAGGCTGGGCTGCAAGACATTGACCAGCCCACAGTCACCTAGTGAGGTTTATGAATGTGTGACATGTCCTTCTGAATGGGATTCCATATTTAGCTCCAGGAAAATTGCTAACTTGCTTCCTGTAGAACAAGTTTGACTGTAACTAACTTTTAAAAATGGTTTAGACAAGTTCACATTGATGAACTATAGGAGTATTATTGGAAACATATATATTGAACTGGAACACCTGTTTGCCCTTTGTTCAAATTTAAATTCTTAATAGTACCTAAAAAGCTCTACTCAGAGCCTGATAGAGCTGATTCCTGAATTCAGAGGTAATATATATCTATCTGGGGAGAGGGAGGGAGAGGGAGGGAGTAAGAGAGAACACTATGCATTTCCTGTCCCATAATATTATTTAGTTCACAGTCTGCAATGGTGTTCTATGTATTAATATTAAAAAGTCCAAACAAATTGATGCTGAACTAATCATATGAGTTTAAACAGTAGCCAATGGAAGAGAATTGTTGTTCTTATTATTCAGCTGGAAAGATTGGCTGGATGTAAGTCAATCTGGCATACACAATGATAAATAAATACTTAGACTTGGTAAAATATGGATACTGGGAGGAGGGAGAGAAAAATAAGCTAAATAAATAAAACTGGTCACCATGTTTACAGCTGTTACTGAGCATCCCACTTAAGTGTCAGAGTAAATTAATGTCTCCTGTATATCTCATGAAAATAAAACAAGCCCCAGGCATGGTGTTGGTGTGATAAACAAGTTGTTACAATGGCACATCTTGAAAGTGTGAATAGTGCCAGCCAGGGAGACAATTGCCATGCCCACAACATGGTCAGCTAAGCAAAATTTACCTCTTGACAGCACTTTGGAAAGACACATAAGGAAAATTGGATTCAGTGGCACGTTCTGAAGCCCAGGAAGAGACAATCAGGTTCAAACATGTTTGTTTGCAGGGAAGGTCAGGGAATTGATGCCAAATGGTAGAAATAATTGACGCAACGTTTAGTATGTGGCATTTCCCCACCACAGAACTGATAGTTTTGCTACATTGTGAATTATATATTGCATCCACTACTTTTAAGCAAAGATGTAATCCTTCACAAATTCTATTCTGAAAGAAAGCAACAAGCAATTTTAGCATTTCCTGCTATAAGAAAGACTATCTGCAGTTCAGGGATTATTCTGAGCAAAAATTGCCTTTTTTTCCTCAAACAGAACAGGAAACAGGGTTTTAAGCACACAAATGTTGTCATGGTGATGATAAGGCAAACCTATCACTAGGTTTTCTTGGCAAGATTTGTTTTCCTCCAAGGTTCAAGGAGTGTCACTTGCCCAAGGTCACTCAGTAAATGAGTGGGGATTTGAACTGTGGTTTCCAGAGTTTTAGTCCAACACTCAAACCACCACACTGCTAGCTTTCACAAAATAATAATTTCTGCCAAAAAGAAACATGTTTTTTTCTATACAGAAAATTCTGCAGCTGGGTACTTATTTTGAGCATAATTTGCATGTGTTTTTAAACAGAAAACACTTTTCCATGCAGGAAACGGCCTTTTTTGCATCAAAAATAATTACTAGTGTCCTCTTTTGTAGTTATGAATTTATAACATAGAGTTACAAATCTGTAATTGTCCCATGTTCAGTAATACTGCATAGTCACAAATATGGCACTCTTGCCACAAATATAGATGTCCCTTAAGCCTACTGTAACAAATGAAGGAACTATGTTCAGCTGATGATTGGGGTACAAGGATAACATTTTCTGCCTCTTCCCAACAGCAAGTAAGGCTAAGACAATCAGAAGCAAGACTGTTATCACAATTTCTCATTGCAGCCTCACTTGGACAGGAAGGGGCTGGAAATGTCATCCTCCTTTCACCCCAATCACCAGTTGAATAGACCTTTTTCTCTTGATGCAGCTGCTAGTGGAGGGTTTTGGGCCTGGAGATGTCACTAAGACACTTTCTGCACTACATTGTGATAGTGCTATTATTCTACTTTCAACATCCTGTGGAATTCTAGGATTTGATAAACTGCAAACCCCAGGATTCCACAGAATCTTGAAAGTGCAATAATAGCACTGTAACTGTGCAGTGAGGAAAGATCCTGAATTACACATTTGTATCTAAGGCTCTTTCTGCACTCTACCTTCTTGTGTAAGTCCTCTGGTGGCAATCTTGGCAGTGGCTCTGCCAGGAAGAGAGTGCAACAGGAGTGCTCCCCTCTGCACGAGACTGGCTCCCTAAGGAAGGGAGCACAATGGACATGTCTCTTCCTTCTGCAACACAATTAAGTACTTTCCCAGACTACACTGGGACAGGAAGCACCACCTTCATGCTTCTGGGGCTTCTGCGGGACAGGTAAGTGCAAAATAGTGGTGCAATCATGGGTCACTGACAGGAAAAACCCATCAATGATTTAATCCATCATCGTGCTGCCTGGAGATGGGAGAGGAGAGGAACTGCAACAATGTCATGCAGAAGCTTAAGTAGCTGATTAGGATATCAGCAAATATTTTTGTGCACAAATATTATTTTGTGCACAAAAATGTTTTTTCCTACACAGAAAATGCTGGTTTTGGAGCAAAAGGAAATATAGGCAAACTTTTCACAGAATAAGTTTTGAACTGTGAAGAGTCTCATCAGTCCAATATTGTCCTCATCAGGATGTCCTGGCATTTAAAAAACATGTTTTTCAACCATTTTTGAATATTTTTAAAAATTCTTTCCATCCTTGCTTTTAAGGTCATAGCTCTACAGTGTGTCTTGAACTCTTGGGCCATTTCCGCCTACTCTGTTATAGTGCTGTTATTCCACTTGCAATCTCTTATGGAATCCTGGGGTGTGTAGTTTAGGGATGGGTATTTAGAATTCTCAGCTGGAGAGCTCTTTGGCCTCAGTAAACTAGAATCCCCATAATTCCACTGAAGGTTGAAAATGGAATAATAGCATTATAACAGTGTAGTGCAGAAATGACCTTGGTCATGATCTGTTTTAGTGCTTTTCTTTTAGCACCATGTTTTTTTTCCCCCAAGGTGCTCCACTCACCCACCTGCTCATATTGTAGAACAGAGTCTGTGCATTACTAGGATGTACTTAGTTCTGGCTTTAACATGGCCAAAGAGGCAAGTAGAACAGTTTGAAATGGAGAAAGAGATAAAACAAATGCCCCCTGCCCCAGTTCTTACAAATCGCAGGGCGATTTGCTATTTATATTTCAGCAGTGGAACTCAGGTGTCCCCTAAATCTTAGAAAATGAAATATTTGCATTTATTAAGCCACTTGATAAATCAGGGGTTCTCATTGTTGGTTTGATCTTCACCATGCAGGGGGTGGAGGGGAGGAGTTTATATGAACTGGCTGTACGACTGTCTCAACTGATACTAAACCAATGTTCCAGCTCTGGCACTTTCTGCCACCTGAAAGGGCCAAATAGGAATCAAATTCAATTGCAGAAAATATCAATTTTCAGTTTTCAACACTGTGTGGAATAGAGTGCTAGAATATAAGGTTTTAGGTTTTCTAGTTAGATTGTTGCTCATGATTGTAGAGATTTCATACTCTGCTTACAAGCAAAACATGTAAAAACCATGACATGTGCCTTTGAGACACAGGACCAAGTCCTTGGTGTTCTTTCTTTTGGGTGTATGAGTTCACTTCCCTAAAAGCAATGGCTGGAAGGCAGAGTTGGTTCTCCCAGTTTATTTTGGGGGGGGGCAGGGGCAGGTTTGATTAGAACTTGAAAAAGTTACAAGTAACAGGACCTTTCACTAGCTATTTTGGCTGGGGAATTCTGGCACCAAACCCAACTGTTATATACAGTAGACCCATGAAATCAGTAGAACTACCACAAATGTTGATTTACCAAGTTATCCCTGGTTAAAGGGGGCTATTGTAGTTGGTATTAACTAGTGGATATAGGCATGGGAGCTGTAGGCCAATAAAGGAATTTTTGCAAGCTCTATTTTGATACCTTCAATCAAAATAGGGATAGCAACTGTCTCCCAAAATGAAAGAAAAGTACAAAAACTAGAAGCTTAATTTATGCAATGTGTCTGCACTGATTTGTATCCAGGAAATAATTATTCTGGTACAAAAGGTACTTGCACTGTCAGTTTGGAATATTTATTTTGCAGATACAGAAGATTTTACTGTCATTTCAAAGGCAATAATTAATTTAAATTTTGAGAAAATGTGCAGGGAAAGACGGGCATTTGTCTCTGGATAAGTTACTAATTAGATAAATTGCTCTGGGAAAAGAATTCTGCCAAATGTGTTGACAAAAGTAAACACTATCTTCATTGTGAAATAAACCGAAGTCTAACATAGAGAATGTTATTAAATGTCCTTGAAAGAGAAATGATTTTAACTGGAGTTGCATTCTCCTGTTACTTTACAACTTTATGACCAGTCTCAAAACATTATCAAGATAATCTAATTTTGTGGCTTCTATGTGACATTTCATGTCAAAGTTGCAGATTTGCCATAAGGACAATGATGATTGAACTTCTAGGGTCATTTAAATTTCTGAAGAATCATCAAAAGAAACCCAGACCTTGTTGTCCTATTTGAAGCTAACCCTGGAAAACAAGGCTATTTGGATTTAATTTGAAATAGTCCTTTCTTGTCTGGCATCTAGAACTTTATCTCCTGGTACTAGTAGCTGATATTATAAGATTGGAGAATAACAATGCTGTACAGTACAACCACTACAGGTGCTAATTTCTAGTTCACCTAAAACATCGATCATTTTATGAAACTTTCTGACCAATTTGGAGGTGAAAGAGAGATAAACAGTATGTCTGCAAAAGCTGCATCATTGCTCCCAAGTTTCAGAAAGTTACAGCTTTCTTTAGGATGTTCATGGACCTCCAGATTAAATTCAGACTCTAGTATAGTTCTTCCAAAAGTAGTGTGTTTCCCTTTGAACCAGTTAAGAACCTGTTGCTTCAACTCAGTTTCACAACCCAAATCAGAATATGACATTTTGGGGGGGCAGAAGGGGGGTTTGACAGTCATGAAAAAGAGTGGCTGTAATTTTTCTTCTCTTTGTTAGAATTGGATGAAATTGGCAGGCATAGTTTATCTCTAAAAGGAGACTGTGACTACCAAACTGAAACTAAGCAGATAGAAATAACATATTTGCATCTACATAGTTGAAGACACACCAGCATATAAGGTATGTTGTGTTCTGTTTTTAAAGCTACTAACAACTTAAAAGTTATTTCAATACATTCACTGGTTCCTTGGGAGAAAATTACATGAACACAGTTACACAACAAATAAATATTTCTTTTCCCTAGGAAAAGTAAAATGGCATCATAGGTTACTAAGTTCAAGCCCCCTCGCTACACAACAACAAAGCTAAGGTCTAATGGTTCTTCTTCCATACCAGTATTACATACTTCTTGCTGATAGCTTAAGAACTACTGTATTTGCTGGCATATAAGACTCACTTTTTCAGTAAAAAAATATGCTGTTTGAAAATGAGGTGCGTCTTATACACTGGTATATCTTATACACTGGCAAATAGTACTTGCCAGTGTATAAATGGGTGCATCTTATACACAAGTGCATGTTATATGCCAGCAAATCCGGTATGTAGAAAACTGACAAAAGAGAGATAGTGATAGAAATTGAGGGAGACAGCTCCTGGATTCTTTTAATTAAATTACATCTCTTCTTTCAAACACAACAGCTGGAGAATATCTTGACAAGATAAGGTCAAAAAGTGACCATAAAGCAACCTAAGGTGAAGCCTTTCTGAAGAAAAAACAATCTGTTTGGACACATAAAATTTCATAAGCTTTGAGGAATTTCAAGTCAAACAAGTACAAGGCATTCCGGGCCATGTTCTTAAACATCTTGACACATCCTGCTGATAAAGGATAGCAATGTGAATACCAGTGTGTTACAAGGAACAAGTGTAGTATGTGTAGTTTAGAGACAGTGCTGGCTTATTGTTGGTTAGCATGTGTTTGTGTCACAGTTTTTTCTCTCATTTAGTTGCTGACAATCATTGCTGACAATAATTTTACAAAAATGCTATACAAGCCTAGGTTAATGGCTTGTTTGCTACTAGACCAGTGGTTCTCAACCTGTGGGTCCCCAGATGTTTGTGAACTTCAGCTCCCAGAAGCCCCAGCCACTATAGTCAATGCTCAGGGCTTCTGGGAGCTGAAGTCCAAAAACATCTGGGGACCCACAGGTTAAGAACCACTTTACTAGACTCTTTTCAGTGCTGCATCTATCTAAATAAACTGCTGTGTTTGGCTTCTGCAGACTCTACTCGTACTTAAATATTTTTACAACACTCTCATAAAACATGTCGAAGGAATAGAAGGTGAATCCATCAGTCAGTTAAGCCCATTCCTTTCCTCCTTCCCCTCCTGCCATGAGTTTTCTTCTAGAGAAAATAAATTGTTTTAGAGATCTGACTTTCTTGTCCAATTTATTTTTTCCTCACATATGCATAGATTGTAGAATGTGTTCTACAATAAATATCTTCCTCTTTTGTTGATGATTTCAAGCATCAGTTTCCATAAGGGCAGCTAACATTAAATGCAGAGACAGACTTTATAAAGGGCTAAGGAACAAATTTTTCATGTACATTTTGTATTTATCAACCATTTCATCTTAGGCTTCTCAAAGTGTGATGCGTAGTACTTTTCATTTATTCATTGTTTTATATTTTCTCTAAAATCATTTATTTTCTTTTTCATGTATATTGTGCCATCACTTTGCAAACCTGATTTTGTTTACTGCAGAGATTTAAACCAAGCATTCTAATATATTGGCTAAGTGACTGAACTCAGGTCATTTCTAATCATATTCCTTCACCCTCTGGAACCAATAAAGAACAGTATTTTCAAGACAAATGCAAGATGAGTGGAGTTTGTCAATTTCACCTTATTTTTCTGCTGCATAAAATGGTTGCAGGACTGGTTGCAAAGGTGAATGGAAAAAGATCTTGTCAGTTTTACATTTAGCTTCCCATAAAAAAGGTGTCAAGATCAACAGTGCATTTCAGCTGGAACAAGTGACTTCTAGCAGTGGAAAGAAAATGCCCCACCACCATCACCTTTGTGCCATCCGCTGTGCACTACTGCAACACTGGGTTTAATCCAATGTATATCTTAATGATGGAAGATATGTATGTGCCTTCAAGTTGCCTGTTGACTTATGGTGATCCTGTGAATTTCATTGGTTATCTTAGGTGAGAGATGCTTTTGCCATTTCCTTCCACTGAAATTTAGCCAAAACACCTGCTATTTGTTGGTAGTCTTACATAGAATCATAGAATCCTAGAGTTGGAAGAGATCCCAGGGGCCATTGAGTCCAACTCCCTGCTGTTCAAGAATCCACATCAAAGCACTCTTGACAGATGGCCATCCAGCCTCTGCTTAAAAACTTCCAAAGAAGAAGACTCCACCACACTCTGAGGCAGTATATTCCACTGCCACAGGACACGCTTACCAGAAAATGAATTCAGCCAGTCTTTCTTCCCCCTTTGGTTTGTCACTAAGGCCCTTTTCACACGAGGTAATTAAAACGGTGTAGAGTGACCTCTAACGGAGGTCATCTACACCGTGGAGTGCGCTGGGGCATTTATAATTTTGAGGTTCTACACCTCAAACCGCCCTGAAGCAACCGGAAGTGGTGGTGCCGCGTGTTTTTAAAAACCACTTTTCAAGTGGTTTTTATAAAATACGAGTGTGCAGCCCCGTTCCACCCCGTCACAGCACTTCGGTGTAGATTTGCAGGCACGCGCAAGTGTGTGCTTGCAGATCTGCCGGGGGCGGGCTTCCAGCTGGCGAGCTTTTCCGGTTGGTGGAGAGCCTCCACCAGTCGTAAGCCGCCATTTTGGACACCGCCGGACGCTGCCGGATGGCGCAGGAGTGTGAAGCAGCGAACTCGTGCTGCTCCTCGTGGTGACGGACTTATCCGGCTTCTGGTAAGCTCCGTTTCTGCACGTTTTACCCTGTTTCTCCCTCCACGTGTGGAAAGGGCCTAAGTCTCACTTTAACCAAAAGAGGCTACTGTGTCTATTTCACTTCATGAGACATCTTAGAAGAAGTAACCATGTGAGGTGGGAATTGAATGGAGATAGGTGAGATTCATGTTTTAGTTTGATCAGGGATGCAGTTTTATTAGTTCTAAAATTTTATATCAGTCTCCTTTGACATTAATATCATTATAAATCTTTCAAATAAGACCACAGGACAAAATCATCAAATGAACCTCAAACTATGCATCTTTATGAGCCATCTGAAATGATTGTAATACATTTTCAATGTAAGCTGCACAGTTCATTTCTGATTTTTTTTTTAAAAAAAAACACTACACACATATACACACGTTGAAATGTGATAAGGAGAAACAACAGAAGCTCCAGGAATAAATTGAGTAGAGAAACTGTAATAACTTTCATGATGAAAACCTAGAGTTTAGAAGTTTACTTTCAAAACGAAACTTGTTCTGTTGCTCACTAAAAAAAACTGAACAGCAACTTGGCACCAGTATTGTTCCAAGGGCCCTCAGAGCAATGTATGGCATTGCTCATTACACTATCAGGAACTTATTCATATTTATCTTTTAGGGGTGGAGGGAGCTTGTACTTAACTTATCTATGATAATCAGAGTGTTATTTTATTTTTTAAAAAATTGAAAATAAGGATCTTATGACACTCAGTGTAGCACAGTACATTGGCTGCGACAGCAGCTGTTGGCCAAATTTGACAACAAGAATGTTAGACATGAGCAACCATGATGTGATGCTTTAGCCACCAGACTAGAGTTAAACCTAGGGCCCTTTCACACTACACAATTATATGATTATGATTTCACTTTAACTGCCATGGACATATCTTATAGAATTCTGTGATATGAAGTTTAGGGAAGACTATTTAAACTTCCCAACTAGAGACTTCCCATAGTACTTCATCAAATAACAAACCCTAGGATTCCGTAGGATGCAGCTATGTTGATTAAAGTGGAATCCCAGGGCCTAGATCTATAGACTAGAGTGATGTGGTCCACAAACCATTGCAGGAAGCGTCATTGGCTTGACTGTTGCTTTTCATTTGTCTTCTAGAATGAAAACCATGGTCCTACGTTGCTCTGAACATCATAGGACATTGTTTTCAATTAAAAAGAAAGCAACTTTTAGCCACCTCGTGTATGTAAGGTAAGCACTTATGCCACCCACACATGAGCTATGCTAAGGAAATGTTATCATCTGAAAACTCTAATTGTGTTATCCATTACTGTACAATGAAAATAGCCTTATTAGCTTAGAAAAATAACTCTTTGTGAGTAATGTTGATAACATGTAACAAATTATTCCTAGGTTCTGGGAAAGGCACAACTGTACCTAAGTCTACCCAGAATTATGGTAATCAGTGACAATTGTTCCTTGATAAATGTGACTGGGCTCACACTGTCCTTTTTGTCTCTGTGAAAACAGGAGCTTCTAAAAATAACTCACTAAGGACAATCAAAACCCTCGTCCGTGTTTTAGCCTCCTTCATTGCTCTGCCCATCCTAGTCTGTGTACTGACTTCCTTATAAGTTCCTATTATCCTTGTTCTACCCTTCTCAGTGCAAGGTTTGGAAATCTTTTTGATTTTGCTGCCCTTCTCCAAAATCTCACTGCATTTCCTTCTCACCCTTATTTTGGTTCTCAAAGATTCAGTGGATTTTTTTGTTTTTTATAGAAACTGGTGCAGCTAGGCAACATATTTCTCTTACGTGTGCATTTTTTATGCATTTTACCTAATACATGCATGTTGCATCCCCAGAGGTGAGTGGCACATGAACAAAAGACACAGACACAGGTTTGGAAGGGGGGAGCCACAACTTTATTGGTTATATCTGCAGAAGGAACTGGATGCATGGAATTGCATGCATGGGACTGAATCCAGGCATCGATCAACCCAACTGTTGACCAATAAGCCCAACATACCAGCACTGCCAGAAACGCTGGGATGACAGGAATGGCCAACCCACAGGGGGAGACTACTTGGATGGCCTTTCTGTTACCAGGGGTGTGTGGAAGAGTCATGCCCAGAAAAGTGAGCCTGACCACTTCCGCCTTGCCCCCCCCGAAAACCCACAAGGGGACCTCCTAGACCCCACCAGTGACAAAGAGGGGGACCCTGCAACCACCATCCAGTACCCAAGCAGCCACCCAAAAATTTGTGACAAGTCAATTGACAAGTTAACTGTCTGCCATGGGCAGACAGTGCTCTACCAAAACACAGCAACCACCAAGATCCCCAAACCCCCCAGGGTACAGAAACAGGTGCCAGCAGGCAAATGCAGGAAGGAGGGCTGGTGGGCAATGATGCCTGATAAACTACAAGAAGCTGGGAGTGCAGAGGAATAAATACCCCAGCATCTGACGTGAGAGGAAACCACCTGGGAGGGCAGCTCTGCCCAGCACAGCCAACGGATTCAAACCCAAGATTCAAATCCATTGGCTGCCAGACCTTCCCATCGCAGGAGGCCGGGCGAGTGCGCACAGTTCCCTTGAAAGGAGAAACATACTGATGGCGTGGCCAGCGTGCCACCAGAGCACTGACTGACTCGGGACACAAACCGCCCACCCAGTAAGTCAGGCAATCATCTTCCCCGCTTGACTAAAAAGTGTTTATGCATTTTTTCAACTATATGCATTTTAGCCATCTATGTTTGATGTGTGTTTTTAGGTTTACTTTATTATTCCTAAATACCTTACAAGCTTTGGAAACATGCAAATTCTTGAGGCAACATGCATTTCTTCTCACAACAAGGCTTGCCAGGGGCACAAAAGGTGACTTTCAAATCCAGCAACACTCTTTTTTCATACCTATTCAAAACAGATCTACTATTTATTTTTTTTGTCCTGCCCCTTAAGGAGGAACTGAACTTCTTCTCTGGGCTGCACTTACTACATTTTTCACCTGTCATTTCCTCCTTAAAGCCTAATTGTTACAGTCTTCATCCCCCACATAACTGCATTTGCTTCTACTTGCCAATCTCGCTTTTCACCTCTCTCCCTCCCTCCCTCTCTCTCTCTTTCTTCAAATTTTCTCTCCTGCTCTTGAAATTTAGATTATAATCTTGCTGGGGTGGGGACCTCTCATTTTTGCCTGGCTATGCTACTCTGTAAAATGTCATGGATACTAATAGTGCTGTATAAATAATGAATAGTGGTAATAATATTCCAGGCATTTGTGGAACAGTCTTCATCACCTCCCCTACATCTAGATGACAACTCACATATTTATTAAATACACAATCAAAAAATGAGCTACAGGCAATTTTGGTCAACCTAGACTCCACAGCCATTTACTTGGTATGGAGGGTGACAGTTAGAAAGAGCATATTTCTCCCCCGATACAAGCTGGTAGCTTTCAATATTTCTAAAACACATTTCTGCAGGAAATCACTCAATAAGATTTTAGGGTGATTTACCTCACAGGATCTTGCATTAAGCCTAATGATCTTCCAGTTTATTGAAACTCTTCTGGATTAATACTTTTAATGTGATGATTGCTACTAGTTTTGCGTTGGCTCATTTCACTTACATTCATGAAGGTATGCATATGTGGGGGCAGATGAGGATTTCTTTTTTTGTTCTAAGAATGCCTTTTATGTAATCTTATCAAAATTTACATTTTTTTTCCTGTTCAGGGTAGCAAATATTTCAGGTTTGTCTGTGCATTTGTTCAGCTGAATCAGATGTGGCAAGAACTGAAATGCATCTATCCAGATTGAGGGCTTTGAATGCTGAACTCTCAAGAGTTTGGATTATAATTCCTCAGTGTATTCAACCATCTTATTAATGAATTCATGTTTATATACCTTTTCTGAGAAGCTCTTCTTATTTTATACATATATAGCAGCCACGTTCAACTAGGGATGGAAAGAAAATTCAAAAATGTTTGAAAAATGGTTAAAAGACATGGGTTTTTTGAGTGTCGAAAATCTTAACAGGAAGAATCTTGGACTGCCAAGAATCTTTTGCAGTTCTGGACTTATTCTGTGCAAAATTAGCACATGGTTGATTTGCACAGAAGAAAATGCTGCAGTGGGAAATCTATTTTTCACAAAATTTGCATGTGGTTGATTTGCATGGAAAACATTTTCCGCACAGGAAACAGCAAGAAAAACAATGTTGCATTTATTTATTTCTCCATTTATTTTTACCCAAATGCTCTCAAGTGGTCCACTTTGATCACTCTCATGGATTTCTGTACAAGTGAATTTACCTTTAATATATAAAGTTACTCCCCTTCCTTTTCTTCCCTATTTTTTTAATAGGTTACATCCTTCAATTGTTATATTCCAATCAAAGAAGTCATCTTACTAGGTCTCTGCTATACATATAAAGTCATATTCAGTTTCCAGTACTTGGACTTCAAGCTCATCTTATTTCTTTCCCAACTTTGTGTTGATGTATAGACACCTAAAGCCTTGTTTGCTTTTCCCTATGAATTTACTGTCAGTTTTACTGTGGATCCATTTTTTCCCTTAGCTTCTCATTTAGATCACATCCTTGTGTGTAGAGCTGGCCTTCAATATTTGAGTCCTTTCGAGGAGTCCTTATACCCCACTTTGAGTCCTTTCAAAGAGAAAAGTGGATTATAAATAACAACGATGATGATGATGATGATGTCTGATAATGTCCTCAGCCTCCAAAAGATTTAGTTTAAAGCCCTCTTGATCAGACGACCTGCTACTTCCAAAGAAATTCTTCCCAGTCTTTGTGACTGCCAGTAGTTCTCTGTCTATGAAGCAAAGACTATGGTCCAAAAACCAAAGCTCTCTTGCCTACGCTATCTATACAGCCAGTCATTCACTTTTAGTATCTTCCTGTCCCTGTACAGTTTTTCACCCTTCACTGGTGTGGAATAACATCTGCACTTCAAAACTCTTCAGCTTCTGGCTCAAAGTTTCATAGTCTGAGGTGATCTGCTCAATGCTGTCATTGGCAGTGCCATTGGCGCCCACATGAATAAGGAGACAGAGGTACTGATCTGTGCTCTTGATGAGTTTTGGCAAGTTGTCAATGCCATCCCAGAAATGTGCACTAGGAAGACTTCATGCTTCCCAATTCATCTTATCAAGATGACACACAGGTTCCTCTATGTTCTTGAGCAATGGGTCCCCAGCCACCAGCATTTTTTCCTTCAATTTCCAGATCCTCCCTCTGATTTATCCAGAAAGTTCTCATATTCTCTGAAGGGACACAGCATGTAACTCTAGTGCATTGGCCTTCTCTTCCAAGAGATCTACCAATCCGCAGGTGTAGTTGCTGAGACTTTCTGGCAAAAAGACATATGCTGCACATACATCGCAGCAGACCACTACAGATCTTTCAGTACCCACCATTTCAGTTATTTATCTTTCCTTCTTCCCTGTAATATCTATAAGGGGTATAACTGCACATCCAGCAAGCTCAGAAGCTTGTTGCTCTTCCAACATGGCAGGCTTTTTGCTCACAGTGACTTCAGGCTGATGAAAAAACTACACAGATCAGCTGCCATTATCCTAAAATTTCAACTTCTTGTCTGTTGGCTTAAAAGCTTTCTGCATCTCCAACACATTTGATTTTTTGCTCACAGTGATTTCAACAAAAGGCGATGGGGCAAAATATGCAGATGAGCTACTGCTTTGCCAGACCTTTGCCCCCTCTGTTTGGTGCAGAAATTCTAATACATAGAAATTCTTCTGTTCCAATATCTTTATGCTAACTCTTGGTTCAAGAAAATTATGAAATGATGCTGCGGTTACAAGTTACTTGTGATTCTCCCAATTTCAAGTGTGGTACGTATTTTATAGGAAGACAGATTCCCTTTCCATGCAAAATGTTGACCCAGGCAGTCTTGCTTTTGGAGTGACCTAGAATGTCAATCAGCTACACAAATTTTAAAAAATGGAACTTTCACGAGAAGCTATTAAACTCAGCCCAGATTTGCTGAGGTTGTAAAAAGAGTTCAAAGCTCTGCCTTAGCTTTTAGCAAATCTTTGGACTGAGTGCATTTTCAAATGAACAGAGAACCATGTAGCAGCCACCATTAGACGAAAAAAGTCCATGCATACACCAATCAATGATTTTGATAAACATAGTGCTGGGTCTTTAGTCTGCATCTGCAGGAGACCCAGCTGTGTATTTTCACTGCCTGGATGTAAGCCAAATGTATTGCTTTCCAATGCAAAATGCCATTTTAACCTTCTGGTTGGTAAAAACATCCAATTCTCCTTAAACTATAAAAAACCTAGAGATATACAAGCTGGATCTTGAAGCAAACATGGAGCAAGATTTGGAAACTGATGTTTTTTACAGAAGCTGCCACAAATATTAAGAAAAGGTCCTTCTGTGACTATGTAGTTTCAGAATACATGTTATTGGAGGGTGTGTATGGAATTATCCGCTTGAAAGTGCCACAGTCTCAAAAAATCTGCTGCACAGAATGTTCATTATTCCAGAGAGATGTTATCTTCCGACATGGGAAATCTATGAAAAATGTTAATCTTGCACTCACATTTTCAGGTGGTACAGTTTGGTGGACACCACGTGAAGTGTCATTATTTCTCCTGAGCATTTGAATCAGAACCGTTACGGAGTACGGTCACCATTCCTCCCCTCTCCCCCAGCAAACAGATTGGGATCTTAAGTAGAGGCAGAGTGACTTTGTCATGGATATTGGTTAAAAATAGATTGATTATGATTCCAGAGGTCTCTTCAATTCTGGTTTAATGTTCCACTTCACTTAGTTTAAAATGAACGTTATAAAATTCTTGCTGCCTAAACATCCTGATTAATCTTTAACTTATGCCTAAATTAATACATGAGCACCTATAATCTCCAGAGAAATATGAAGGCAGTAGAGAAAATATGAGCCATGTTCACTCTCCCATTAACCTTGATTTAATATAGCTGGCCTCTTGTCCCTGACTGTTTTTACTCAGTACAGCTAGTGTATGTGTGTGTGGTGGTGGAGGTTTGCCCCCATAGCTCAGCCTTCACTAATCCATGCTGGTAAACATTTTTAGATCTTTATTGCATGTCTATATGCCTATTTCATTTCTCTCTCTAGAAGAGGGTTTTCTTTAAGACTTTAAAAAATGCTTACTGGAAAGAAATGGGTTAAGCTAGTCTTGCTGTGGTTCTTCTTTTTACCAACATGTTAAGATGAACATATAGTGAAAATATTTTCAGACCTTCAAAATAATTATTTTATTTGTATTTATTGTTGTTGAATGCCTTCAAATCATTTCTGACTTATGGCGATCCTAAGCTGACCCCATTCCGGCATTTTCTTGGCAAAATTTGTTCAGAGGAGGTTTGCCTTTGCCTTCCTCTTAGGCTAAGCGAGCATGACTTGACCAAGGTTGTAACCCCAAAAGTTGGGTGACTCAGGGGTCCACTTGTAATGACAATGCATCCATGGAAAGTTGGGGAATCATAGGTCAAAGGAGGCCTGTAAGAGGGGAGTAACCATGGGACCTTTCTCCTGTGTACACTGGTTTTAACTGAGAGACACTAGCTGGAAGTCAAAAAATGTTTCATTGGGGGAAAATCACAAACACACACAAGATTCAAGCAGTCTCACAACCATACAAGGCTAACAGAAAGACAGGAGGGAAAATTGAACACAGAGGAGTTAGGATAAAGTGGGTGATATTTACCAATCCCAAAGAGAAGAAAGTTGAGGTGAAATGGCTCAAACACAGGAGTCTGAATGCAACATGGAGGAATGAGACTTTGGAATGAGTGTGATTCCTAAGTGCTACCAAAATGCTAGAGCCTGGTCCCTTTTTCTGCTCTAGAGGGGAAGGTGTTAATGACTGTTCAGTAGAGCAGACAAAGGGGTCTGGAATGATCTTGACTTCAGGAGAGAAAGGATCGATGGAGGTCATGATAGCCCCTTAACTGCTGGCCAGGTGAGGAAACAAATGGCAAATGCAGCCAGAACAGGTCATTGGTTTTTTCATTGGAGCCGCTTTGCTAGATACTGTTTTCTCCAGCTTCGGCAATTGATAGGATTGCCTCAAGACCATTTAGTCAGGGTCCCCCAGATAATCCTCATGAGCTTATGACCTGGCCATGCTGATGTCATCTCCCCAAGCACATATTCTCAGTCAGAGTCCCCTTCCATGTGGTGTTCATCCATAAGCATATAATTTATATTTTGTACCAATTAAATAATGTTCTTTGTCAATTATACCATATCATGGGGTGGAGGTGTACAGCATGGTAACAGGGCCCCCCAGTGAGTTTCCATGGCTGAATGAGGATTCAAACTCTGGTCTCTAAAGTTGTAGTCCAGCACTCAACCCACTACACTACACTGGTTCTCTTTTATTTATTATTTTTTATTTGTATTTATTACTAGCGTATTTACCCAGCGTTGCCCGGGATTTTATCTTCTCATAGGTAACACTTGTAAGAAAGACCTTAGGAATTACCTAACCTTATTTTAGGAATTAGATGTGGTTGAAATACACAGATTTGAAATCCTGTGTCTCTAATTTCTCAAACTGTTTTTTCCAGTAACTGTAACTTTTCCCCATATTCCCCAATCCAATCTGTATTCCGAATTGTTAACATGCAAAGGTTTGGTTTCTGAGGGAACACGCTGTCCTCCTCCTTCTTGCTGCTGGGCCTCATCTCCATAGCAACCATCCAGGCCCAAGAGCTCTCTGGCTGAGAATTCTAAAGGCCCCTCCCTGAACTACAAACCCCAGGACAGAGGCAGCCAATCATATGAGGTCTTCTCGCCTCACACAGCCAATCATATGAGGTCTTCATCTCCCTGACACAGACAAACTCACAAACTTTGACTTTTATATATCAGATTATTTTTCTTTCCTGACTTTATGCTTAAAAAATAGCCAACAACATCACTAAAACATCAAGGAAGCCAACAACATCCCTAAAAACAATTATGACGGTAAAACCATTAAAATCATTGCTGTTGTTCCATGACCAGTTCCATGAATCCTGCTCTCCAAAGACATAGCCCAATAATCAAACCACTACACCATGCTGGCTATATTAAAATAATTACTAAAGACAATTTAAATAGTAAAGCTATTCTCAACAGCAAATTATAACTATATAAAACAGTTCAAAAGAACAATGCAAAGAACTGTGTCTTCATGCTTTAAGAGCAGTGATAGCGGGAACTGGTTACATCACTGAGGAGAGCAACACAAGAGAAAAATGTCTACTGCCTGCTCCTTCAAACTGGTCTTTGCAACTGATGGTACTCTCTAGAAGTCCCCTCTAAAAATCTTAACATTCACACAGTTTTGTAAAAGACAGGTCATTGCTTAATTGGAAGACCCTAAGTTTTTTAACCCTTGAATTACACATTTCAAAAGAAAGAAAACTCACAGATTTCCTATAATAAGATTGTGACAGACTGTCAATGTCATTCTGGTTGCATTTTCAGAATCCCATGGCATTCTTATCCCATTTCATTCCCCAAATACACGCTGTTATATTCTGGCACTGAAAGGTAAGATAAAACTGGCCCCTCACATTCAATTGCAAAGTTGTGGCTGAACCGTGAGCCTAGTGAACTATCTGATTGCTCCTAATGAAAGAAGTGGTGGCTAACATGTACAAAGTGTTAACTTTGGGGTCCTTTCACATAATGCAATGATTCTACTTTAACTGCCATGGTTGCATTTAAAGGAATCCTGGGGGCTTTATTATACTGAAGAGCTAGAAGAGGTCTTTGGCAGATAAATCTAAGCTATAAATCCCACAATTCCATAGGATGGAACCATGGCTGTTGTGGTGGACTATAGCATTATAACTGTGTGGTGTGAAAGGAACATTGCTGCACTTGTTGTCTGGGCATGAGGCAGAACAATCCATCTTGTCTTTTGGAATTTGCAAGTTAAGAGAAAATGCCATGTGAGAATTTTGCACAGAACAAGCCTGAATGGTGAATAGGCTTTGAAAACTGCATGGTTTTCCAAGATTTCTCGTAGAAGGAAGGCCATTGCTAAAATTACACATTGCTTCCTACAGAAGAAAATTAGTAACAAACCATGTCCCTAGTAAGTACTACCATATTTCTTCCATGTACCCATGCACTGCTAGACGGATGCTTGAATCTACCCTCTTTTCAATCTGCCACCCTGATCACTTGAGTGTGAATAGTAACCTTTGCTTCCATTAAAGCAGTGGTTCTCAACCTGTGGGTCCCCAGATGTTCATGGACTTCAGCTCCCAGAAGCCCCAGCCGCTATGGTCAATGCTCAGGGCTTCTGGGAGCTAAAGTCCACGAACATCTGGGGACCCACAGGTTGAGAACCACTGCATTAAAACAACTTCTGTGTTCAGTCAGGTACCCTGCAACCCACTTAAAAAGTGTTTCCCTTGTTCGTAATGGAAGCTACAGTGAAACAAAACAAAACAAAAAACGGGGGAACATAATGAGGAAGGCTTCAACTTCCATGAATTTCTTCTGCCTAAATGATTTCTTTGGGCCACAGTTGTAGTGAGCTATTTACAAGTAGAATCTTGCTCTTGTTTATCCCCTGAGAAGCCTAAATCATGTTACTTTCTGCATGAGAATAACTGCCTAAGGTGATTGAGGAGAAAGGCTTTTTACTATACTACCTTAAGGGTGTACAAAGAAAGGACAGACCTGTCCCCAGATTTTCTCTTTATGAAACTTTGATCCTGTATCTGTTATCACTTTTCTTCCCCATCCCAAAAAAGGTAATCCCACCTTTGAATGCTTTTTAATGAAGAAAAATAGCACTGAGCTGTCAAGGGAGAAGGAAAAAGCAGACAAAATAAGGGTGAAAATTATTAGAGATGTGTACAGACTACAATATGTGGTTCTACCTCAATTTGGCACTTTAGAAAATAACCTTCTTTTATTTAGACCAATTTAGAGGCAGTCTGCTTCAACCGGAGCCAAGTTTCAGAAACCCAAAAGATTGTGTCTCCCACTAAATATCAAGGGAAAATAGGAAATCTGCTATAATTGTTGTTCTCTTTCTTAAAACTGGATCAACTTTTCAGGTATACTAGTTTCTTAGGAAGGGATTATGCTTGCCATCTTGCAGACAAACAGTTACAAGATATTTCTGTGGTTTAGTGTTGCTGTCTGCTTTTGGGTTGTTTCTGACTTATGGTTGAGAGAAGTAAAATATATTTTAGCTTCTGCACTGGGTATACAGTATTAATAACGTGTATTAGAAGCATACATATTAGCTTATATGTACAACATATAATTTAGATATATTTACAAATATATTTCTGTATATTTTATATTTGAGCTACACTAAGTCTAAGAAAAGAGCTTTCTAAAATTGGCAGCTGAACAAAAGAGGGCCTCAAAGACCTTGGATCTTTAGGGTGGCTGGTGTGTTTCAGACCTTGTTGATAACAACATACCAGACAGGACAAGGCTGTCTGTAAAGAGTAAACTGATTGATAGGGACAAACCAGAACACAAAGGGGTACTTTGAAACTGCTAATAAGACACCTTGAATATAACATGAGAAACAAAGATACACGAGGGGAAAACATGGGCAGCTCGTGATCATTCCTTTTAAGGAAAATTGTAAGTAAGAGTAGTGAGCACTAAATAGTGGGGAGGGGAAAATGTAAACTGAGGCAGGACTTCTTAGGCGAACCTGATAGGCTGTAACCTTTGGGATCCTATCCAATGGGATCCCAGGGGAAGGAAAACCTGTGACAGGAAAAGGGGATAAAACATGAGGTATTCAATACTGGAGTGTGTCCTTCCCTCTGGGGAGCACCCGCTTCTGCAGAAATGTACTTTTAATAAACATTAATGCTTCAGCCGATCCTGTGCTAAATTGTTTTATGAGTCTTTCTCACATGATGACCCTAAGTCAAGCCTATCATAAGTCTTCTTGTCAAGATTTATTCAGAAGTGATTTGCCCTTGCCTTCTTCTGAAGCCGAGAGAGTGTGACCTGCCCAAGGTTACCCAGTAGGTTTCCATGGTCGAGCAGAGATTCAGATCCTGGTCTCCAAAGGCCTAGTCCATCAACCAAAATACCACACCACACTTCTTACATGCTGTTTCTTCATGTTGTTGTTGTTAAACTTCCAATAATATTTTTAAAATTTGCTGCTAGAACTTGAATAAATTAGCAGATATAGTTGCCTCTTTGAAGGACATCAAGGCTGCCACAGTTTAGACAAATAGGCAATGATTCTTATGGAATAGTGGGTTTCCATTTGGTGGGTACAGACACTCTGAACCTTGTCATGTTGTGGTGTGGACCACTGCTGTGAAAATTATTGGAAAAATAATTGAGAGAGATTTTGTAATTTTACCCAATTAGCAGAGCATTTTTGGTAAAGCCCAAAACAGAAGCTGAACAGATTACCAGCTCCACATCTGTCAACCCCCCCCCCAAAAAAAACACACTTTAATTCTAGCTCAAAGTAAACGCAAAAACAGTTTGGTTAAAAGTATGTAAAATATTTACTCACAGACACTTGTGCATAGTTTACACAGGTTCATAATTTGAAGAAAAGTAAGAAGAAAATAAGCAATCACATGTTTGTAGAGAAGCATCTTTCTAAGAGGATTGGAGAGCACATGCTCCCAAGAGGAGGGAAGAAGAACAAAAGGGATCTGTAAACAGCAAGAGAGGGCTTTCCTAAGGACAAAGAACTAATTACGTGCAAGAGGAAGTAGGTGTTGACCAAACAACAGGAAGTTTAGTCTAGGCAGTCCCTTTATACCTACAATAAACATACAAACTTACTTGCCAGTAAATTAAGCATGCAAAAGTTATCCCAACAAAAATGACATTGCAGAAATTCTATGTAATGAAAGATAGGTAAAATAAATTTTTATGTACAAGGGCAGCTTTCTTTTATCATTTTGTTTTATTTTGTTGGGAGAGTGAAGGAAGAAAGATTTCCACTTCCCTCTCCTAGTGATATTTTGGGCAATAGATATGAAAACATTATACAGGCATATACAATAGTAGGATTTTTTTTTTTAATAGTTTCATAATATACTGTGACAGAAAGCGTGAGGAGCAAATTAGGTAGCACAGTGTGAAGTAGTTAATATGAGTGCCTCCTACCGCTCACTACTCACTGAAAGTATCCCTTGGCCTACTGGAAGCAGGGATTAACAAGATAGACCATCCTTCACATCCTTAAGGGCCAATCTTCTTTTCTTTGTGAGTGTTGTCAAATTCTGAAGCCTATGTATTTTCTTCTATTCTTTCTAGGCTTCCATGAAAATGTGATTTGAAGAAGCAAAGAGCACACATGCACACCCTCATACAAGAAATTCACCTATATAATATATAATTGCAGCCCAAACTTTTGGTGAAGGTGAGGATCAGATCTCACCAACCGTTTTAAATGGTCCTTATGAATACCTCTAGAGTTTGGATGAACATTTATCTCTGGGTCCTTGCAGGACACATCAGCCCATAGTTCTTGTGCGCAGGTACTATCAAGTTCCCAAGCATGTAAAAAAGTGCACTCCATAGTCTTAAAATGGAAAACTGTGTCCCTTAGAGGCTTCTGGGAGTGTTGTTGTTGTTGTTGTTGTTGTTTTAATTTTGTGGATAGATTGTGTCAGCAGTGAGAGGATCCTAAGGCTTACTGAGGGCTATGGTGGGCCACTTGTAGCCTACAGAGCACACAGTTGTCACCCCTAGACATAGCTTTCTTGGATTGTAGATTTATGAATGTTGTGTGCCAAATAGTAGAACCCATACAGCCTTCTGGCTAAGGGCCCATTGTGACCTTGATCCAGCCCTATTTACACATGAAACCAAATTCTTCAGTGACCAAACCATTTGCTCTGCTTTACAAGATGAAACTTGAAATTTCCAGCAATAAATTATTTCCTTCATAAAGATAACTGAGTACAAAGCTAAATGTGTTCTGCACAACGGTGTGTTGAACAGTACTTAAAAGGTGCTGCTTTTAATACACACAACATGATCAGAAAAGAAGATCCCTGCTTTTTATTAAAAAAAAATTTTTTTTGAAACTTTTATTTCAAAGAGAATACAAGGGAAGAAATGAAGATGAAAGCGGTCTGGGATTCATCCAAAGCAGTAACACGAGGCTTTTTTATTCAGCAACGATAAATTCAAAATAAAAAAGGTAAGAGAAATATCAGGCTCTACTGATAAAACTGCAAGAGAAGGAAAGAGAACTTAAGGCAAATCCATTTCAAAAATCACTACAACAGGAGATTTAGCGATAAATACAATTGAAGAAATAGAGAAAAAATGAAACAGATGAAACTGAATCAATTTGAACAAACAAATAAAATTGGAAAATGGCTAGCTTATAAACTTAAGAAGACGAAGGAGAGAAATGCAATTGTAGAGCTGAAATATGGTAAAAAGCTGATTACACAACATGAAAAAATAAAATTAAAATTTGAAGAATATTTTATAAAATTATTTTATGATACAAAAGCCTCCTACCAAGATGAGAAGAAATTGTCAGAATTTTTAAAAAGAGTAAATCTCTTTAAAATACCGGTGGAGGCACAAAATAAGTTGAATAGACCAATATCATTCCCAGAAATAGGAGAAGCCATAAAAGATCTGAAAGTTGATAAGGCACCAGGACCGGATGGTTTTACAGCTTTATACTATAAGAGATTTATAAAAGAATTGATCCAACCAATACATGCAACCATGAAGGAAACAGAAAAATATGGTAAACCAAAATCATGAGGAGAGTCAAATATCGTATTGATACCAAAAGAAAGGAAAGACAAAAGAGAAGTTAAAAACTACCAACCAATTTCTTTGCTAAACATAGACTATAAAATCTTTGCGGCAGTGTTGGCAAAACGGTTAGAGAGATATTACAAGATAAGATCCAAGAAGGTCAAATAGGCTTTCTCCCAGGCAGATATATGAGAAGCAATGTAAGAACAATCCTAGACGTAATTGAGTATTATGACAAAAACCCAGGGAAGAAAGCAGTACTTATCTTCTCAGATGCAGAAAACCATTTGATAATGTTTCCTGGGTAGCACCGGGTGTTAAGAGAATATGGTTTGAGAGAAGTTTTTTGTAAATGGACTGAGATGATCTACCAAGAACAATCAGTGAGGCTATTAATTAATGGAGATATTTCAACAAGCTTTCCTATAAACAAAGGGGTAAGACAAGGGTGCCTGTTATCGCCACTAATATTCATCACTGTTTTGGAAGTACTATTAAATATAATAAATGACGACTCACAGATAAGAGATTTGAGAATAAAAAAAGGAATTGAAATTTAAGGCTTTTGCAGATGACGTCATCATTTTTCTGGAGAACCCACAAAAATCAATCCAAGAGTTGCAGAGATATGTACAAGTGGTGGGAGACAGGATAAACAAGGAAAAGACAATGATGATGACATTAAATATGACCAAAAAAAAAAAAAAGCAGGCAGAGTTGGAGAGAAGTTCAGGATGTCAAATAATTAAGAAAACAAAATATTTGGGAATTACTATTATGAAAAAGAACCAAGACCTATTTGAAAACAACTATTTGAAAGTATGGAAAGAGATCAGAAATGATATGGAAAAATGGAAAAAAATAAACTTTTCTCTTCTGGGAAGAATAAATGCATTTAAAATGACTTTGTTACCCAAATTTATGTTTCTCTTTCAGAATTTACCAATAATAATAAGAGACAAGCTATTTAAAGAATGGGGAAAGGATCTCCCAAAATGTATTTGGCAAGGAAAAAAGCCAAGAATAAGATTCAAAATATTACAAGATGCAAAAGAGAGGGGAGGATTTGATTTACCATCATCAAAAATACATTATCGTGCATGTTGCCTAGATTGGATCCAAGATTGGATTCAATTAGAGAAAACATCTATAGAAGAATTGGAAGAAACAGACAACAGATTTGGATGGCATGGATATTTATGCTACGATAGATTAACAGTGAATAAGGAGTTCAATAACCATTGCATCTGGAAAACATTGTTAAACATCTGGCTACAAATAAAGTGAAAATATTATACAAAACTCCCAATTTGGACCTCACCTCAAGAAGCATATAAAATTGGCCCAACAAAACAAGGAAATTTACAAACATACAAAAACATATTGAAATGGGAGGGCGATAAACCTAAAATTTGATCAGAAGAAGAACTAAAGGCTGATGGTCATGAACTAAATTGGTTTCCATGGTGTCAACTTAAGGAAAGATTTCAAATGGATCAAAAACTGTATGGTTTTGAGAAAAAAGAGAATTAGATTTGTTAATGAAGGGAAACCAAAAGGAGAGAATTTCTAAATTTTATAAACTATTGCTGAAGAGAGAAATGGAACCAGATGTAATTAAAGAAACAATGGTTAGATGGGCCCAGAATGTGGGACATTCAATTGAATTGGAAGCTTGGGAGAAAGTACGGAAAGTTGATATAAAATTCATGTCAAATTTAAATTTAAGAGAAAACTTTTATAAAATGCTTCACAGATGGTATATGACCCCAGAAAGACTTCAAAAAATAACAAAAAATGGGAATGTGAAGTGTTGGAAATGTGATGAAAAGGTTGGATCCTTCTTTCATATGTGGTGGACTTGTAGGAGAGCCAAAAAATTTTGGAAGGGGATACACGATGAAATTCAAAAAAAATATAAAATGAACTTTGAAATGATACCAGAATTTTATCTGCTAAATATGCTAGGTCAACACAGGAAGATAAGAAGTCATCAGAAGGTATTGTTATATTTGATAACAGCAGTGAGGCTGACATATGCACAGTACTGGAAAGAAAAGAAAGACATTGATTTAGAAGAATGGAGACTAAAGGTTCTGGATATGGTAGAGACAGAAAAACTAGCGTATTCATTGAAAAACAAGTCTATCCAGAAGTTTGAAAGGGAATGGAAAGAAGTTGTGGATTGGTTAAAACTATAAATGTATAAGAAACTTGAGAATGAAACCCATGTAACCTTTTTTCTTTACTTTCTTTTTCTCTGTTATAAAAATAGAAATAATGTAGAGACAACTGGATAACACAAATATGGAAGCGGGGGGGAGTGGGATGTATCTATTAATGGTGTATGTCCACTCTATTTTTTATGAATGTGAATATTAATAAAAGTATTTTTTTTAAAAAGGTGCTGCTTTTAATACACACAACATGATCAGAAAAGAAGATCCCTGCTACATATATATCTTCTGTGCAATCAAGTAATTTCCTGAAAATATGAAATGACTGGGTGAAAAACGACACTGCAAACTTAATGCTGGATTTGCTAGGAAGCACAATACTTGCTGTTCAGGATGCTATATCAGTGGCACATCATCAGTATTAGCATAAAGGATCTCACATAAGATATGCGATGGATTTGCAGCTCAGAGAGGACACAGTTCAGGTAATTTATATGGAATGTCCAGTAATTAACATCAATGCTAAATAACCTCCAAAACTAATTACCCAAACTTCATTAACACATATTTTACAAAATTAGTATGCTTTTTTCCAAGTCATTATCGCCACTTAACTGATCTTACCAGTGATAAATTTCATCAGAGTACACCAGTATCAGTACCAATACATGAAAGTTTGTTTGAAACTTACGTCATGCCTTGATATCACTGAGAGAATCTTCAGACTGGATCAGTCAATTAGCAATCAATTGCTAATTGCAAATTCCTCAATATTTGAGGAATATGGTAGAATATGTTGGAAGTAACATCCGAGCCTATGCATCCATAATGTCAACAGCTATTCCCTGAAGGCCCTTTGTGGTGGCATAAAGAGATGTTTAAACTGACACACACACTCTCCAGGCCTTGCTTCTTCCATTGAACTACTTCCCTGAGGATACTCGGTGGAAGTGTTTCTCAAGTATCAGCAATAGTGCTGAATCTCTAAATCAGGTTTCCTCTTCCTGTGGCTACCCACTCCTTTTACATAAAACTTCTGAACTTCAATAGCACCCCAAGTAAGTCTAAAATTTCTGGGATGCTCTGGTTTTTGAAAAACATGATTTTTTTGTGGGGGGGAGACTCAATACAGTGAATCTGTAGATGGCTTGTTGCAAGCAAATTCTTGAAATGTACATATTGCAATATTCAAAACTGATGGTGAATAGGTTACAGTGGACCTCTGTTCAGCAATAAATTCAAAAGGTTTATGAGAGGGCATAGATTGACAAATCTACCCATGTGCCCCTTTGTTATTAACCCTCTCCCAGGCAGATGGAACATTTTATTCCTTGCACCCACATAAATTCATTTTGTTGAAGAATTTGCTAAGAAATAGACCTACAAATTAGGCATTTTACGATAGCGTCAACTGAAGAGTTGCAAAAATTGACCCAATATTTCATCCACATTCTGTATTCATTCATCCATGTATATGTTTTTCTTTTCAAATAAAATTCACTTGGACAAAAATTATCCTGACAAATCATTTGCATGTGTATTGCTTAGAGGCATATCTCCCTACCCAGCTAAGCATGCACTAGGATATAATATTAAACCATTTGTGTTGTAAAACAGTTCATAGGTACAATAAAGGCACACACACTTCATATGCATATGGACATACTAAAATTTCAATGCTATGATTTGTTATCAAACTCATTGTGTAAATGTAGCTAGGGCTTGAGACTGGCTAAAAAGCATGGAACAGTCAGGTATCCCACATTGTAACATTACCTTTATTAGACCAACTAAATGCTCAAAATATTCTCATATGGCTGCTATTGATGTTTTTGTAGAGTGAACATGGTGAACATCAACCATTGTTCTTTAGAACATTTCTGTCTGCAACTGGGGATTTCTTTGGGCAGAAGAGGCTAGTGCCTGATCCTAACCCCTTACACTCAATATGCTTTCACTTGTACTTGACCTCCTATATGGACTCCTGAATTGGTCTTACTGGATGAAATTCAAAGGTTTTCCTCTGACAGATCCTTCTTGTGGTGAACTTAGTTCTGTGTTGTTGAGATTAAGATTTTCAGTTGTCATAAACTATTTTCAGGCTTGCATTTATTATGTGTTAATTGTCTGATTTGTGATGCTGTTTTCGATTTTAAAAAGTAAAAAAAAATATTCTATGGCTTATCTCTTTATTGGGCACATTAATTATAATGTAAATTCCTGATCAGAATCTCATGCTGGAGGTGACATTGTCAGGCATTTGGCAAATCTTTGACAAGCCATCTTGATGTGGCAAGAATGACTATCTCAATGCAAATCTCAGTGGCTGCTAACATTTCACATCTCCACCTGAAAGAGAATACCAATCTTCTCTTGCGGCAGTATATACAGCTGCACTGTATATGGTTTTGTAAGCCACATTCTCAATTTACTCCTAGTGATGGTTAGGCTCAAGGAATGTGCCCCATTGAATAGGGCAATATGCTGTGGGAGAATGTGGGAGAGGCCCCACTCTGCCTTGGCACCCTGCTATAGAATACCCTCTCCTGATTCATGCCAGTATTGGTGCCAGCTTTGCTTTCATTCCAATACCAGGGAAGATGTTGTTCATTAAAGCTTTTAGAGTCTAATTAGTCTTACACAAACCCTCACTTGTATATGGTAATTCAAATCAGTTTAAACTATTTTAACGGGTTTTAATCTGTCTTTTTGACTGGTTTAATTGCTTCATTTTTTTTCCTTTCAAAATCTCTTTTTAAAATTAGTATTTACTCTGTTTTAAATTTGTCACACTGGTCTCATTGTACACCCCCCTGAGATCTCTAGATAGAAAGTGGGAAATAATCATTTTAATAAATAAAAATAAATAATATGCTATCTGGAGACTGGAGAGGAATTTGACAGCTTTGCAGTTTAGTGCAACTACCCAGTTTGCACCTCTTGTGATTAGATACAGATATGGACATGAAAACACCCATATACATGCAGTAACATTGGAAATCTATGCATTTCCATATTTGTGGGGAAAAACAACAAAAAAGGTGTGCTGAAACACAGACATTATAGGAAGAAATGTGTACAAATTTCTGTCTGAGGGTGGGAGGTGGGGGATGGAAAATCTTATGTTGTGATGTAGACCTGAGTCAAAAGGAGCCTGGTAGTGGACAGTAAGAGCCACAGCAAAAACAAGGTTAACAGGTTTGCTTATCCTTACCAATGCCCTGCGTTAAGTGTGTTGGAAGTTGCAACTTTTGCATGCCTTATGTTCACTGGTGCTTAGGTTGCATGTTACTTTCTAGGACAGTGGTTCTCAACCTGTGGGTCCCCAGATGTTCGTGGACTTCAGCTCCCAGAAGCCTTGAGCATTGACCATAGTGGCTGGGGCTTCTGAGAGCTGAAGTCCACGAACATCTGGGGACCCACAGGTTGAGAACCACTGCTCTAGGAGAATAGGCACAGCATGTTTAGGATACTTCCTGTTTGTTTGTTCACAAACACTCTTCCTGGTTCATATAGATACACCTTTCTTTGTTCTCTGAGTCTCATCATCTCTGCCTACAAACCATGAGGTACATGTTTTTCAGAGCTCTCTATGGATGAGATGCTCTAGCTTTTTTGGAACTCTGTAGTACTCTTTATTATCTCATTTTCCTCAAGAAGATGAATCTGTGTTTATTACGCACAAGTATTCATGAATAAAACTACTTTTACATACCTTATGGAGAAGATTAAGTTACCAAGCGGGGAAGGGGCAAGTGCAAGTGGGCCAGTTACTCTCCTCACTTCAGTTTAGAGTGTTAATTGCTCTGCTAGAGAGATTCACTATACATTTCTCATATTTCCAATAAAGTGTGTCCTAAGCCTAAATGTAAAATAGTATGTGCCTCTTTAACAGATAAGCGAAGGATGGAATTCTTCCCAGTAGAGAAAGTCTAAGAATTTATTTATTTACTTAATATATTTCTATACATCTCACCTTTCTTCCAGAATTGGGAATCAAGGCAGCTTATAATGTAAAAAAAGAACAAGACAGCTAA
This sequence comes from Iguana delicatissima, assembly GCA_948472985.1. Taxonomy (NCBI): domain Eukaryota; kingdom Metazoa; phylum Chordata; class Lepidosauria; order Squamata; family Iguanidae; genus Iguana; species Iguana delicatissima. Next base: position 669,494 of record CAOKZL010001399.1, on the reverse strand, counting down.
TAATGGACAAAAATTGAATATTAAAATGGGATCTATTCACAGTATTAAAATAATTTAAATCAACACTTAAAAATAAAATGCAATTAAAAATATAAAAAAATAAAAAATCAATTAAAATGGTTCTGTATAAAATTCAGCTTAAAACAATACACGTTTCTTATGACGATAAAACAGAAACAAATCTTTCTGTTGCAAATGCCTGTTGGAATAAAAAAGGGTTTTATCTGCTGACAAAGGACAGAAATTGTGCCTGGAAACAAATCAGCGGAGCTACTGTAGCAAGGGAACTTTCAAGCACTGACTTGGACTCTTGTGTGATACGTTTCAGGATGTGTAAGTCAAAGGTTTTTTTTTAAGAAAAAGTGTATTTTCTAATCAGTACATACCTACATGCTTTATGGAGTATGCATTACTTTTCTATCTAGATATATATACATTATAAATACTACTGAGTCACTTTTTCTCTAGATGATGTATCAAAGAAATTGATATTTGCTGACATTTACCAATGAAAAGATTTCCATGAGCGGCTACACATAAACCATATCCTCGCAGTCTTTTTTTCCTTCCCAAAAATGTTGAAAAAGAAAGAAGAAGAAGAAGAAAGAATGAGTTTTCAAATGTGATCATTCTTGCCTGATTCATTCTTTCTTTCCCAAACTTTAATTTTTCTTTGGTTTGGCAACATAATCCGAGGATTTAGTTATATGTGATCTCTGTCCCTTTCCTTATCTTCTAGCAACTTTTGCTGATTTTTGAAAAGACTCTTTATCTCTTCTGTGCAGCTCTATATCTCTGGCATTTGTTTCTTTTCAAAAGGCAATCCCAGATTTGCAAAGTGGTTCTCATTTTTGCATAAAAGGTTCTCCTCGGTTCAACTAATCTTTCTTCTGAGTAAACAGGTATAGAATTCAGCAGCAGAGCTATAGCTTTGTGGACCCAGTGACAAGTATGGGGCTTTGTGTTATTACTGAATGAGCACATTTTGTTGGAATCAAAAAGTCCACAATTTCATTGGTTACAGCTGAATAGACTTGGCACACTGCAAGTCCAGAGCCAGGCATTGATCAAACCACTAGCTGATTGAAACCCTGCAGGTTGGTGAAAAATCATTCACCCAGCCTACCTGCTGGGTAGTGCTAGAATGGCAGATGCAGAAATCCACTTGGGTGGAAATGACTGGTTTCCTTGCCACCTGGGAGTGAGGCAGAGCCATCTGCCCTTGAGCTGTAACCTGGTTTACTGCCTCCCTGAGGTCCTTTAAACGACTTCACACACATACCTGATATGACAGGTATATAGTCCCCATCCATCCCCAGACTGGATCTGGTTCACATGACCAAACTGCCCAAGGTGTAAGAGTCAATATTAGCAGCATGATAGCATAAATGAAACAATCATCCACACAAAAACCGAACACTGAGGGAGGGTAGGGAGGGATGGTGATCAAATCCAACTGACTGTTGGCATGGTGAGAGAAGCAGTTTATGTGGGCTGGGAGAAGACGAAACAGAAGTCTTCACTTGTTCCTGAGCCCTACCTCCTGCCAGTCAACCAAGTTGCCGCTGAATACTGCATGGGCTTACAGGGATGAGAAACAGTCCTGGCATTTGGAACATGGCACCTATCCCCATTTTGCCTGCACCTGTAACTTGCAATTTGATGCTTCTGGAGAGACAAGAAATGTGTCACTTTATGTAAAGTGTTGTCCACAGAGGAAACACTATATTTTTCATATCCAAACTATTGTGATCCTCCTTGAAGAGCATACAGAATGTAATCAAAGAGTAAGAGAATCATATGGTTGGAAGGGACCCTATAGGCCATTATGTTCAACCCTTCAGTCTATGCAGGAACTCCACTTAGAGCCTCCCCAATCCAGCCTCTTCTGGAGATATCCAGAGAAAGAGACTTGACCATCTCTCTAGATAATTCATTCCATTGCAAAACTGCTCTTACTATCAAGAAGTTCCTCTAATGTTCAAGTAAAATCTATCTTCCTATTACTTAAAACCATTAGAGTTGGTCCTACCCTTAGGGACAGCAGAGAACAAACCCTCTTCTCTGTGACAGCCCATGAGATATTTAATGAGCACAATCATGTCATACCCCAGTCTTCTTTTCACTAGACTGAACGTGGGCATTCCTTTCAAGTTTTTCCTCTTATGTTTTGTTCTCCACAGCTCTTACCATCCTTGTTACCCATCTCTGAATCTGTTCCAACTTATCTATATCTTCCTTTAAATGAGGTGATCAGAAATGAATGCAGTACTCCAGATGGAAACTATGGTTCCATTAATGCATGCATCACACTGGTGAGACATGTTTTATTCATGATCAACAGTAATCTCAAGGTCTAGATGTACTACTGCTAAGCAAAGTATCCCACCTCTGCAGTTTTTTGTGGCCTAAAGGTAGAATTTCACTCTATTACTTTCAGCCCAATTTTCTAGTTTACCATGATCCTTTTGAATTCTGTTTCTATCTTCCAGCGTCTCCACTACCTCTTGCAGTTCTGTATCATTCTCAAACATGATAAGGATTCCCTCTACCTCCTCATTTATGTCATTGATAAAAATGCTGATGAGTGACAACCTCAGGACAGAACCCTGTAGCACTCCACTTGAGATTTCCCTCCAGGTCTGAAAAACAGCCATTGATGATGACTCTTTGAATACAGTTTTTTAATGAACTATGGATGCATATTATGGTGTTTCTATCTATTCCACATTTAATCAGTTTGGTAATCAAAATAGTATGGCTGACTTTATCAAATGCTTTGCTGAAATCTAGATAAACTTCACCAACATTGTCACTACCTACTAAACTAGATGGATCTGATGGTTTTATTTCCATACTTCTATACAGATGACACTGAGATATCAGAAGCTTCAAGAGAACAGTAAATGATACACCTATTTGCAGTTCTTCTTCATAGTGTCATCCTACATGCATCTCTGACAGGGAGATACTCATGCAGAACTGGAATAAAAGATCTTAATGTCTACCACTGATCCATTTAACCCAATTCATTCTGATTTCAGGCATATGACCAGTATCTTTCTGCGTTAAATCCTGTGCAAGGAGAAAGCAGGGATATAAATTAAATATTAAGTTAAATTTTAAACTAAGTTATATTAAATTCCTCACCTTCCTGAGATCTCACATCTAGGACTGAACTGAAAAGATTGTACACATTCAAAGCAAATAACTGTACTACTAATCTGTGAATGAATGAAGATATATTTGATTAATCTTGCTTTAAATGTACATACACACCATTACTTTTTCAATACCAGTTGGTGGAAACAGATACATACTCAGGCATAGTCAACATAGTCAATACGTGAAGAATAGATTTATTAAACATTTGTTGTTGCTGCTGCTTCTGTTATGTGCCTTCAAGTTAACTCCAATTTGCATTCTACCCTATCATAAGATTTTCTTAGCAATATTTTTATTTAACAGGCTGAGTGAGAAGGACTTGTCCAAAGTTACCCAGTGAGTTTCCATGGCTGAGCAGTGATCTGAACCCTGGTCTCCTAGTTCAACACTCAAACCATTATACCATGCTCACCCATTGATTATGTATATGGGGGGTAGGGAACATATACACACCACCTTCATATTTGCAACCAGACAGAAAAAGTCAGAGATATGACCCTGGAATCTTCTTATTCTGGCGTGTCCAGCAACTCGAAAAAGGCTTGTCAGCTTAATAATGTCTATTCCATCTTGCCTGGGAGAAGTGAATGGTGATTGATACTGTAGCTATTTGAGAATAATGGGGCAACGACAATGTCAGTGTCACATCTCAGACTAGATGAGCTGGTAAATTGATACTGTCTGGAAGGTCCTTTAGGATCACACAGCAGATAGTTTAATGGATGATTTGACTCAGTGTGATAACCCATTTCAATCAACATTTTCTAGAGAAACATCATTGACATCGACATGAACCAACATTGGCAGAAGTCTTGTTCAATTTGGTGGAATTTCTGGAGAAACAATGGTAAAATCAGCACAGAAGCAGTGGTACCTTCCTTGCCTTCATGGTGGCACATCCCCAGCTGACCCTGCATGAAAAAAGAGTTTCTGGTAGCTGGATTGTACATTTCATACCACAATAAATGAGTTACATTTTAAGCCTTTTATTTAAATTAGTTCCAATTATCAGTGTGGCAAGTAGAGTTGCCAGTTCTCTACATTTATTATTTTTTTCCTGTGTTTCCTGGGTTCCTGTGTGTGTGTGTGAGTGTGTTTTATCCAGAAGACAAGGAGAAATTCATCAGTGATTTTCTTCTTTATGTACAACACATAAAAAACATTTAAAATGTTAAACTGTTGTTGTGTGCCTTCAAGTCATTTTCAACTTATGTCAACCCTAAGGTGAACCCATCACAGGGTTTTCTGGGACCTGAGAGAGTGAGACATATCGGAGGTCACCCAGTGGGTCTGCATGCCTGAATGGGGAATCAAACCCCGGTCTCCAGGGCTGTAATCAACACTCAAACCACTACACTGCACTGATTCTAAAACATGGAATACATAGATAAAAACATTTAAAACAAACTAAAAATATTCCTTAGAACTAATTTTAAGCCAAACAGCTGGAACAGATGAAAGCCATGAGGAACAATACTTTTTTAGCTGCTCATTAGAAGCTCAGAAAAGATGGCATCAGCTGAACTTCTTTTGGCAAGAAGTTTATGGTTGGGATGCTCCTACAGAGAAAGCCTTGCCATTTGTACACACCAACCTATCTTTGTGGAGTTGTTCAGATACATAGCTATGGCCATTTCCGCACTAGACTGTTTTAGCGCTATGATTCCACTTTCAACACCCTATGGAATCCTGGGGTTTGTAGTTTCGGGAGAGGCCAGACAGCCCCTCCCGAAACTGCAAACCCCAGGATTCCATAGGATGTTGAAAGTGGAATCATAGTGCTATAACAGTCTTGTACAGAAATGACCTATCTCTTGCAGTACATCTACAGGTTGTGAGAAAATCTACTGGACTATCAGCACTACCAGGAAACATATGCAAATACACACCTGGACAGCCTGTATCAGTAAAACCCATGGCACTCTGTTCCAAATAGAATTGTTGTAGACTGGCATGTGGGGAGCTTATTCGTATTTGCATTTGAATCTATTTCTTCCATTTTTCATTCTAGAACCAGTCTCAAGATATGGTTTCAACATTCATAGAGTGCGAAAGGAGAATCTTCCCTGATGCTTCAACATTAGGGCCTAGGTTGCATTGTCAGCTAATTTGGGATATCAATTCCAAAACAATCACACTGAAGGTAGCAGTGATTTCTATCTTGCAGTGATCAGTGTATTTCTTATTTATTCTTTCTGAACCAGTTAATCAGTCTTATTATTTCCTTTTTGATTTTTAATCTTCTTCCTTCCTCAAGTATTTGTAATATTAATTCTATTCTGTAAATTTCTCTGAGAATCAGATTTAATTTTGTTTGATACTTCCATTAATCATGATGTATTTGGAGTGTGTGCTTGTTGATTTCACAGTAGATTTTCACTGACAAATTCAAATGGCCTTTTTGTTTGGGAGAGCTGGATAAAGAACAAACATGGCAGTGTGTCAACTGGAAATATTCATTCATGGCACACTTCTAGGCATGTTTGCTCAGAATGAATGCCTACTAGGTTCAATGGGGCTTACTCCTAGAAAAGTGTGCATTGGATTTTAGTCTGATGTTTCTGGTTCTGCCTTTATTTTTTCACTGAAGGCAGAAGACATCATATACTAAACTTTGACCAGATCGTTTATTTTTTTTTTTATTATGTCTAACAGGTTGCCACCCATATAAAAGAAGAATGGATCTGCAGATTTGGAGGAACTGTGTTTGCAAAAATACCAAAAACAAAAGGTAAAAACAAAACAAAAAACTTTTTTGTGGGGAGGGTAAGGAACTTTAAGGGTAGGAGGTCCCATCCTTTCCACACCCACTTCACAGTGGAGACGTATTCACATATACACTTTGAAATAGTTGAGGGTGGTGTTTTGTTTTGTTTCTTTAATATATTATATGCACAAAATGAGTCCCAACTTAAAGCCAGAATTCCTGTCTCTAATATGAAATTTTGTTGTCTTCTGCTCCTTTATCCAATAGTTAGGTAACATACACACACATATACATGCACCGGGATACTAGGCAAGATTTTGTGATGAGATCTACTTGATTTGAATTATACAGCAGTGCTACTCAGAGTGGTGGTTTGTAGAGCTACTACTGCAGAGCTATTAAAAACCTACCTGTCCCACACATCAAATAGCCTGAGCAGCACTGCTGTACAGAATGCAGAAATCATACAATTCTGACTTCAGAATGGGTGGACAAGACAGGGATAAATAAGAGGCTCTAGGCAGGAAAATGAGAAACTGAGGCATGTACATTTTGAAGAAATTGGTGGTGGCTTAAGATAGGGATCAACTTGAAGAAAGGTAGATAGGTAAGTAGGTAATCTGAGCAACAGAGAGGAAGAGACTGTGTCATATGTTAGCATCGGCATGACAGAAAGCAAATACTTAGTTGTGGGAGCCTCAGACAAAGCAGGTTGACAGCATGGAGAACAGAAGTGAGAGAGAGTAAGCATAGGGATCTGGATAAGAAACCAAATGTACAAAATTCAGATGTAGGACATCTCTCAACCCAATAGATGGCTGTTCAGCCTTGGCTGTTCAGCCTTTACTGTTCAGCTTTACAGCAAACGGTTGGAATCATTTTGCCCTCCAGATGAGCCCTAGGCAGATAGACAGTGGTGGAGAATGCTGGGAGCTGCCACTGAGCAACTTATAGAAGTCCACATGATTTCCACCCTGATCTGCAGTAAGAAGTCCCTGCCCATTGTTACCCTGACTTCTGGGGGGGGGGTCCCCTGGGGACACCTTGATTCTCTCCAAAAATGCAAAGACTGGGGAAATAGCAGAGCACTGGCCTTGGCAGAACAAAGGGCAGGGTAACCCAGCGAGAACTTCAACTCAATTTTTACAGGGTCAGACCGTGCAAAAACCAGCCAAATGTGTCAATGAATGAAATTTATTAGCAAATATGTTCCCACGCACAAACACAGTCACTCACTGATGCACACAAGGACTATCGAGACGGGAAAGAGGTGAAAGCTTTAAGGGATAAAGCAGAGAGGGTGTAAGGGCGGTAATACTGCACCTGTCCAGAAGTCTTTGGTCTGGGAAGTGGCAAGAAGGAAGGAACTCAGCAAAGAGAGGCAGCTGAGGGGAGCACTCGACTAACAGAGTGCTGGTCTGCTAGCATGGTGGGGGAGTTCTCTGAACAGGGTCTCAAAAAAGTGGGACTATTTATAGTGCAGAATGTACCTCAGGGGCAGACCCTTTCCCGGGAAGAACAATGGTTGAAACAGAAGGAGAATACCGCACAATAGCAACTTGATGGCTTGCATGATTGTTTGATGTAATTGGGCCTTCCCACTTGCTGATGCAAGTGTTGCTCAACAGCAGAAAACCCAGTAATCCCCTCAAATTGGCTTTGTGGCTGAGGACCCTTTGTCTGTGCAAATGTACCTGCCTGAGGTCTCCTTCAGGAAACGTGACTGGGGATTTTCCTGGTCTTGACCTATGTCTGGTCGCTTGACCTATTTGTCTACACTCCCACCTGGGCAACCTCTCTGGCATAACCAATATTTTTGATATTAATTTTATATCCCCCCAGGACAGGGTCTGCTAATAGGAGTAATAGCATTGCCATAACAATCTCTAAATTAATGGTTCTGCTGTCAGGTTATCAGTTTAATAATTTTACACTTCAGACTTCTGTTTGTCTTCTGATCAACTACCATGTCCCCCCTATAAACTACTACTTCTCCTACTACCACTACTACTACCAAGCCAGGAATTCCCCGTACTATACCTCTGTATTTTAATTAATATTATCCAAAGGCAGAACTTTGCCTTTGTTATTGCTGACATTTCATTTTGTTAGTTTCAGACCCATATTCCATTCTGTCAAAAGCATCTTGAATTTTATTCCTGTCTTCAGAGAAGTAGAAACAGAAAAAGGAGAGGAAGAGGAAAGTGGAAAGATTTAAAAGCAAAATCTTGAAGCAATAAAGCTGACGAAAAGCATGATAAGGAGCCAGTGTAGCAGCTGAAAGAAAGACAAAGATAGTAGGGGAGAAGATTATAGAAAGAAAAAGCAAAAATATTAGAAGAACTAGACCCAACTGAATCATTTCACTGATGGGACAATTTCTGTCAGTGGAAATGAGAGGGGGGATTCCTTTTCTCATCTGAAGGCCTCTAACACTCTCAACATATTTGTCAGAAGGCCAAAAACAAAAAACAAAAAACAGGAAAGCAAGCTGTCTTGCCATAAACAAAATCTGAAAGTCTGTGTCAAGGTCAGTGCTGAACAGCCCACATGGAAGCAATTCACATAATACAGACAGTCTTGGAAAACTAGACATTCACAAGTGCTGGAAAGCTCTGCCTGGAACTAGATACATTTCAAACTTGGCTTCCCTCCTCTGGAGAACTTCCAGACCATCAATATCCTTCTTGAACTGTGGTGTCCAGAACTGGACACAATATTCCAGGTGAGATTTGTTTAAAGCAGAAAAGAGTGGTACTATGACTTCCCTCAGTCAGGACACTATTCCTGTTGCTGTAGCCTAGAATTGCATTGGCTTTTTTGGCTGGTGCCTCACATGTTGTACATATCTATTCATTAAATTATATTTGGACACTTTAAAAAAAAAAGGAACTTTTTTTCATGCACACACTTTTGAAATCTGCACATTTTATCATAGGTGTTTTTTAAAGTCCTGGTATGTGCAGATTTCCAAATGTGAAATGTATCCAGTCTGCATTCTTTTCTGTATAGTGTAGACTGGAGATTTTTTGGGGGGATGGGGGTGGGGGTAGAATCTGACAAGTGGATTCTTCACACTCCTTTGCTCTGAACTGCCTTAAATTGCCCGGTGGGAGGGTGACAGGAAGGGAGTCTTTGAGATCTGACTTCTTTCTTCTAGCATTCATTTTTGGCAGATGATCTTGACGTTGCAATGTCAGTATAATAAGCAGTCATACTGGGAGCCTCTTTTGTAATGACAGGAGAGAGCACGCTACACATCCAAAAAACATGACAAATGTGTCCATCAATGTTTCCTGAACAATTCCTTCACATAATTAGTTGGGAGTTAGGAGGAAAAAATGGTTGGGTGATTCTCACTGAGTTGACAACCTTTACAAAATAAAGTGAAAAGTTCTAGGACCCTTGCACAGTGAGGGTCTTGGATTCTATTTTTCCCACTTGCAAAAAAGCAAAAAAGGGGAAAACAATAAAAACAAATTCCTTGCTCATTTTAATGGGGTTTCTTTTTGATAGGACAAATTGAAACTTAGGGATGCCCTAGGGGTATCTTTGGATGCTGCAAGGATGATGGGCTTTGGAGTTCATTTTAGGGGCTGCTGGTGTGCTCATGTTTGGCCTAGTAATTAAGATGAAGCCAATTTTATGGCAGACCTTACAGTTTTTCTTGATTCTGGTTGTGTGCACAGGGCCACAACATGTATTGAGTCACAGAATATATATATATAAGCCAACAAGATACTTGAAATCAACAAATATGAGAAAAATTCTATAAAAAATATTGTTATTAGTTCACTCTTTATAGTTTGCAGAGCAAGGAAATCTAGATTTACAGAGGACATCTGTATATTTTCTAGTGTCCCTTCCCTCAAAATTGAATCCAACTGAACTAAAATTCTCAGAAGAACTCTATGTTTTATTGCAGTCTTTTCTGTCTCTCAAAGTGTATTTCATACTCTTTTCCTGGGAATTGTTTCCTGAATGCCCTCAGAAGCAAAGCCCAAATCTTTCTCAAGAGACATTCTGCTTATTTTGTGAGGCTTATCCGAGGATGCTTTCACACTTTGATATAACAAACCGAGGACCAGCTCATATTCCCTTTTTAAGTGGCTACATGTAATTCTGCTTATGGCTGAAAACAAGCTCAGGCACTTAAAGCCCACCATGCTCAAACTTTTAAAACACATAGTCATGATACAATGTGCCATAAACTTGGCACTCCATACAACTGAACACGATAAAGCAAATCTTGAAATCCATTGAGCAACCAGGCCTCTTTTCTTACTATTTAGCAATCTTTATGTACAAATTTATCTATGGCCAAGATCCTGCATGACAAAATATATCTGCAACATGTAACTATCATAGATCTCCTGGTGCATGTAACTATGATACATGTAACCATGATACATCTCCCCAAACCCCATTTTTTCAGTATGTCATCCCCTCTCACCCCACCAGGACAGCCATCTCTGTGTCAGTGGAGAGCCTGGGAGCAGCAGAGATGCATCTAATTCTTTTCCTTTAACTGGACACACTGCAACGGGCATCCTGGGGGACCTTCCTAGGGTACTTGTAAGTTACCTGATGACGATGTTATTGCTGTGCCTCCAGCTAAAGGAAAACAGCTGACTACAGTTCTGACACTCCACTCCACTTTTCATCAAGAATGAAATGGTTCTCTTGACAGGGGGGCAGACACATCGAAAAGGTGGATTGAGACAATTTTGGTAGTTGTCAGTCAGAACAGAATTCAAACCTTCGTAACAACCAAAAAACAATGGGCCGTGATGGTATCAGTTGGTCTTGCATCATTGTAACTCACTAACAGGATGTCAACCTATATTTATATCCAGATACTTTTATACGCACAAATATGCAGATGACCTCAAAGCTGATAAAATATCTTCAATATAAACGAGGAAACTAATCTCCTTATACAAGCCACTGTAAGCTTGAAGATCCACAGCGGCGGGCCTTCTCTCAGTCCCACCACCTGTTCAGGCACAGTTGCTGAGGCTGCTCTCTGTGGCTGCTCTCCGGCTGTGGAAATGCCTTCAGTGAGAGTCCAGCTGGCCCTCTCCCTGCTTTCTTTCTGACATCAGGAGAAGGCATTTTTATTCAGGCAGGCATTTGCATTTTAATTATAGAGCAGTAGTGTGTCCAACGCACTGTGCAGTATTTTTTAATTTTTGTCATGGAAATGATGTTTTAAGTGTTTTAAATAATGTTTTTAATAATTGTGTTATTTGCTTCTTTTTAAACTTTTGTAAATTATTTTTTTTTCCTTCATCTTTTTAAAATTATTCTAACCTGCCTTGAATCCTATCTTGGGAGAAAGACAGGATATAAACTCAAATAAATAAATAATATGATATGATATGATATGCTTAGTTTTTGCAAAAATGAAACAATTATCCAAAATAAAGCTCATTCAATTGAATTTTCGTTAGTTAGAAAATGTACTGCAAGAACTGGAAATGGGTATGAATGTTTCTCTTCATTCATTCATTTCCATTTCATACCTGTTTGTAGAAAGAGTCTAGTCTAGCTGATTTCTGTAGCTACTTCCTCTTATCTGTCATTTTCTTTTCCCAAGAGCCAAGTGTCTTCAATTGCTCCATGGTCTTCCAGGGAGGTTTTAACATTGCCGATGCAGAAGTAGCAGCACCCATTGGTGGTCCTCATTCATGACAGCTAGCTTTTCCTCCTAGAGTGTCCAAGAATTACATTATGTCTGGGCCATCAGAGAAAAGAAAGCCACACCTAAATAAATAAATAAATAAATAAATAAATAAAATATTAGAATTAAAACAGATACACAAATGCAAAGAGTGACAAAGAATGAGATGAATATAAATGAAATGGTTTCCAACAGTAGAAATGAAAAGAACGTATTAATTGATTCTTTTAAATAATTGTCCACACACAAGGTTGAGGACTCTGTCATTGGTGTGGAGACAAGTGTGGGGTAAATCTCCTCAAATCAGGGAGAGGGACATTCCATGAACATTGTGATACTTTCTAAGACTGTGTGTAGTGTGTCTTCCTCTTCTTCTTTTTCTTAACCACTCCCCCTTCTTCTTCTTCATCAATGCGCTATTCACCAATGTTCTTGCACCTGTTGTCCGGCCATTCGTAGGAGTTTTCTCCTGAACTTGTTAGTTTTATGATATGTATTAAAATGTCTTTGCATTGCTTTACAGTACCAACATTCATCCACCACTTTCCACTGTACTCTAATCTTCTGTCATTTCCTGGCTGTATGATACCAATGTGATGCCAGGGAAAATCTTCTGACAATTCCATTTGCAGATCTTTCTGTCATTTCATTGCTGAGGCCTTAATTTTACTGCTTTCATTCAAAGTAATGATATGATGATATAATATAAATTCCTGTCTCTTGTAAATGGTGCAGACTCTTCAGATTTGGTAAGCTCTCTGAAACTGTTTGCTGACCTCACTTGCCATGCCAAGAAACTTTCAATTTAAGGCTATGGAATGGAATTGATTTGGGGTAATTTCAGAACAGGTTCCAGTCAGACATTGCTCTTTTTCTCCATTGCAATATCAAGTGTGGCTGTGTAGCTTTCATGTCAGCAGGACAGTGATTCTGCTCTGAGTTTTAGTCCTAACCTTAAGGAAGCTATCTGAGTTGCTGACCCCAATACCTCAAACAAGTTTAGCACATTGGATCGCTCCGTTAGAGTTTAGATGAACAAGCAGTCCAAATTTACAAATTTAATTACACATCTTGAGGAGACTGAGATTTAACATCCTATAACAGATTCATAGAATCATAGAATCATAGAGTTGGAAGAGACCCCAGGGGCCATCGAGTCCAACCCCCTTCTATGCAGGAACACCCATCAAAGCATTCCCAACAGATGGAATGGCCTAACAGGATGCCAGCCATATAACGATGTCTGAAAATTTTATTTCTTTATTATATTTGTCTGCTGCATTTTCTCCCAGAATGAGACCACAGTGGCTTCCAAAAATAAGTTAAAATATTAAAGTTATTTAAAACAATTAAAAACATTAAAAACATATACCATTATAAAAACCTATAACAATTTGCAATTTTAAAAATAGGTTCATAAATAAATAAAAAGTTCCCCAGCTCACATAAAAGTATACTTAAAAAGAAATGTTTTGTCTGCCAGCAAAAGGAGAGCAGGGGAGGGGGCCAGCCTAGCCTCCCATGGAAGGGTAGGAGCAGCCACTGAGAAAGTTCTCTCCTGTGTTTTCAACAGGTGAGCCTGGGACAGTGGAGGGACTGGGAAAAAGCTTTTCCCTGCAGATCTTAGGGTTCTAGCACAGTGGTTCTCAACCTGTGGGTCCCCAGATGTTGCTGGACTTCAGCTCCCAGAAGCTCCAGCCACTATGGTCAATGCTTAAGGCTTCTGGGAGCTGAAGTCCAAAAACATCTGGGGACCCACAGGTTGAGAACCACTGTTCTAGCAGGTTGTATAGGGAGACAGGGTCTTTCAAATAGTCTTGACCTCAGCGGTACGGGATTTATAGGTCATGACCAGCACTTTGGATGATGCCTGGAAACGAACAAGTAGCCAATGAAGCTCTTTTAACGAAGGAGTTATGTGCTCCCTTGTTAAATTGTTAATTGTAAATTATCTTCTCTGTGGCTCTCTTAAATTCTATAAAGAACTGAAATTGTAAAGATAATCTTCAGACACCCCCCCCATACATAACTGTTAGGCAGTTACAAGGTTCTAAACTAGGCGTAACTGTTTGTTGTTCACATTTACAACTGTGGTACTATTCTCATGCTGTCATGGACCTGGGCTTGGCGGAGGGACTGGATGCCGTGGAGGCTGCTGCTGACACAAGAGGAGGCCCAGACATCTCGGAGGCCACTGCCGATGCGAACAGCCCCGTTAGCGGTGCCGGGGGTGGCCCAGGGCTCGCCTCGGCAATTGAGTCGCTGGCAGGCTCGCCGGGGGAGGCGGACCCCGGTCCCAGCCCGGGGACTCCACCCACCCACGGCTCAGCCTCTGAGGAGACTGCCGCCCCCCTCCCACGTTTCGGCAGTGGTGGCAAGGGAAAGAGGCAGTCCACTGGTTCCGGCGGCTGATGGAGAAGCGGATGCGGCCTGAGAGCTCCCAGCTGGGAGCCCAGCTGGGAGCCCTCCGCTGTAGGCCTGCGCTGGATTGGTCACTGCCAGTCCAGGGGATTATTTAGGTTGGGCGCTGGGCGAGGAGAATCATGGAGCAACAACCGTCGACCTTTCGTGTTCTCCTCTGCCTGTGTCTGGACCCAGCCCCTCCCGCCAGTGATCGCATCCAACCTCCTTGCCAGCTGAGGACTCTATTTGCGTTTGGGTGAAGTAACCTTCCTTTGTGTTCGGGTGAAGCAACCTTCCTTTGTTTTCTAAGTTAGTCTACTTGCCTACTGAGGTGTGACTTGTGTTCGGGACTGTTTACATTGAGCTAGGGGTCATCTGTGGGGGAGCTGTAACCCTCTGTTTGCCGGCTGCCAATAAACCGTCAACCCCAGCTGCTTGTCCTGCGTCTGCTTGACCTACGCCCACCACTGACACATGCTTGCAAATACCACCAAATCCCACTTTATGATCCAGGCAGTTGTCCTGAGGGGCGGAGTTCTGTGGCACCGTTGAGTGAGGCATTGAAGGATGATGCACCTAGGCTCCTCTCATCAGCAAGCAGCCATGAGCAGAATGCGCAGAAGCAGGGACCGCTGCAGAGTCCTGGAGAATTAAAGGTTATTTGGACTTATAACAAGAGGCAACCCTGTTTGAGAGACTGAGAGATAGGTAGGTAGATAGACAGATATCCACACATGCTGTGTGTGAATGTGTCCATGCATTCCCATCAAAAGGGTTGCTTCTTCTTATAACCTTTAGCTGCACAGTTGGTGAAAGAAAAGGAATGTCAACCTGCTCTTTCAAATTGTGGTTCTTGTTACTTTTTCCTCTTTGCTTCACTTATTTATTATCTCTGTTGTGATTCATATGAAAATGCTCCCATGCAAGATCTTTTTTTTTAATTAAAAGGTTCCTAATATTTAATCAAAGTTATATTGATCATTGCTCAGCTGGTGTTTATGGTGTTTATGTAACTTGAAGACACTTGGCTGTGGGAGTAGAGTGACAGAACGGAAAATTAATTACTCTTGTAGTCTACTTTGACATGCAATTTATCCTGCAGCAAAAGAAGTGTCAAAGTATAGGAATATTTTAAAGGGGTTTCTAAAAGTGTTTATTTTTATTATTTATTGTGATCTACTTGGAGTTCACAGTCTTTTTGCACTCCCTTTTGATAAAGTAACCTACTTCGTATGCTGCACTGAGTGACCATTTTTCAACCCTCACATGGTTTTTAGCTGAGGGTGACAGTTAGCTCTCCAAAGAGATGATATGAACACCACATTAGAATCACAGACTATGCTCCAGCATGTCCTTAAGCAGGGGTGTGAAAAATATAACCCATGAGGCTCCATGTGGCTTCCACTGCTTTAATGCAGCCCCCTCAACCCCCTAAGTCCCCCCAGTGCCTAAGAGGCACGCCACTGGTATGTGGCAATGCAGGTTCCCTCTGCCATATAACCAGTAACAAACTGCTACTGTTGGAACCATAAGGATCAGCACTACAGCTAGAGGCATGGCCATCCCAGCTCACATCAAGAAGCACGAGATAGAAGTGGGGACAGCCAAAGCCTCCACTGGCCAGCTTTGTGAGCTGGCTGCTTCCTGAATATCTGGTTCTGAGGGTCTTTATAACCAAGCTCTGATTCTCTGAATGACTTCCAAAACTGCTTGCATTTCAATACAGGAAGTTTTGCTAGTCACCCTGTCCTTTCCATGGAGCCAGAGAGTCACAGAGCAGCTGACTAACAGAACTGGCTACTGGAAGGAAGGCAGGGGCTTGAACTGTTGGCTTCCTTACCATCTCTGGGTATGTGTTTGCTGTCGTGTAGCCACATGAGCATCTTTGCCTTCTTCTGTGGTGTCTGCTGTGCCCAGTTGACAGGAGAACAGAACTTCATTGCTTGCAATGCTGTTGCCCGGTTAGCAGGATGCAGGAGAGCAGGATATTACCCTAATTTCTGGGGTCCCTTGGGGGACACTTCACTGTTCTCCACATGATGGGGAATGGAATCTAGCCAGAGCACCAGTAATAGCAATGCAAGAGGCAAGGTAACCTAGCGGGGTCTTTTTACCCAGTTTTTATGGGGTCAGGCCAAACCAAAAACTAAACCAAAATGTCCCATAAATGATTTTATTGAATGCAAGTCTCACACATCAACACAATCACACACACATGCACTCAAGACCTATTAAGAAACAAAAGAGAGGAAACTGCATAGGGGAATATTAAAGGGGTTGTAACTGAGGTAATACTGCACCTTGTCCTGAAGTCCTGGGTCCGAGAAGGCAGTGAAGAAGTGGGACTCAGCACGGAGAGGGCTGAGGGGATTGCTCGACAGACGGAGCGATGGTCGGCTGGATTGACCGGGAGCAATCTGAAGAAATGCTCAAAAGCCGGGACTATTTGTAGGGGGAAAAGTACCTGGAGGACTAATCCTTTCCCGGGAAGAACAATGTGGTGTTGCAGTAGGCACGAAGCTCCACATTGGTCATTTCCTTTTCATGATGGGATTACAAGGTGTTGCCAAAGTCTCCGGATTTTTGGCTGCGTTTTGTGGTGTGACTTCTGGTCCCCGCCTGATGGGATATTTGCTCAACCTGAGGCACACACGCTAATCCCCTCAAGTCAGTATCTCGGGGCTGAGGACTCTTTGTTTATTGTGGGTTTACCCATCTAGAGGTTTCCTGGGGCTACGTGATGGGGGATTTTATTGGCCTGACCTGGTTTTCGGTCTTTCGACCATGCCTGCCTATGTGCCCCTTCGGTGGACCTCTCTGGCACACAGAATCATACTTCAATATCAAAAATGTAGATCCCGGGATAGGGTTTTTCCATCAGAGTAACAAGGAGATGCTACTCAGTGAAGCTGATCAAGGATCACAACCAATACAATTAAGACATTATTTTAAAATATCCTGTTAAAAACATTGTTGTCATTCTTGTTGTGTGCCTTCAAGTTGTTTCGGACTCATGGTGACCTTCAGATGAACCTATCATAGGATTTTCTGGGGCTGAGAGTGTGTGACGTGCTCAAGGTCACCCAATGAGTTTCCATGGCTGAGCAGGGAATTGAACTCTGGTCTCCAGAGTTGTCATCCAAAAACATGCACTCCTCAAAATCTGTCAGAATAAAAAAGTATTTGCCTGCCAGCAGGGGCAAGAGGGACAAGAAGAGAGTTTCGGAGCCTGGGAACAGCAACCAAAAGCCCTTTTCAACCTATCTCAACATTCTAGAGAAATACCATCTGGGTTTCTTATACTTTACTGCAAGTTTAATTTCCAGATTTGGACCATTCTGACTTGATCTGGACCAGAAGGATTTCACGTGCACCTAAATGATCTTGATTAAGTACAGGATTAAGATCAAAGTGTTGTCACTGCAGCAATTGCAGAGCTCCCCTTCCCAGAACATTTAAACACTCTGATTTTCACCTATTCCTGTTAAGATTGAAGTTGGCCAGAAACAAATGACAAGATGAGATGTTATTTTTTGTTCTGTGTTGCCTTTCATAAGCAGAGAACTATTCATTGGTAAATTATTCTTAACAAGCTTTGAAATGTGATACAAATACCTGATCAGAAAATTCAATTGCTATTTGTAATTGTGTAATCGTAATTCAAATATGTGCTTGCTCTAAGACAGTGGTTCTCAACCTGTGGGTCCCCAGATGTTTGTAGACTTCAGCTCCCAGAAGCCCCAGCCACTATGATCAATGTTCAGGGCTTCTGGGAGCTGAAGTCCAAAAACATCTGGGGACCCGCAGGTTGAGAACCACTGCTCTAAGAAGTTGTGCTTGGGCCTAAGACTATCCTGCTGGCTCTTCTGCCCGCTGAACCCATTTTTCCCAACTGATCTCGGACATAAGAGGCCTTCCACACTACACAGTCATGGTGCTATGATTCCCTCTAAGGTGCCATGGCAACATTCTGTGGAATCCTGGGATTGGCAATGTGCAGCTTTTAGAATTATCAGCCAAAAAGCTCCAGTGCTTCACCAAACTACAAAGGGATCTAATAGCTCAGCTGTGTTATAGCCCAAATGTATTTGGTTACCAATTTTGCAGCCCTGGAGTAAATCTATGATGTTCTAACTGCAACCCGGTACAATCTACAGAGTACACAATATATACGGCACACTACAATACAGAAAGCTAGATGTATCATAATGTATTTATGTATCATTGAGAATCTAGCAGTAGCTGAAATTTGTGGAAAATACCTACTAGAATGTGAGCAAGATAAAAGATACGGTCTATAATAACTTCCTAGCAGAGAGATGTACAAATTATGCACCCAGGTGGCCAGAAGGTGACAGTAGAGCCCCATACATAACCTGTCCTGTGCTGGCAGCCAGTCAAGCTTCACAAGTCTTCGACAGAGTCTTTAGAAGGAGCCACAGACAAGGTTTGCAACAGTTTATTAGCCAGTTACCATTTGTTATTTCAGCAGTCCAAGTTAGTAATAAATTCCAAGTGTCAGTCCAAAGGAGTATCCAGCAGTGTAGTCAGCACACAAGGCAAGGGTCGACAATTCCAGGAACACAAGTCAGGGATTGGAATGAAGGATAGGTCACTTTCACAGGTAACATGAGTTGTCTGCAAGTTTTCTCCCCATCCTCTCTCCTACATTTATGAGTTGACTGCCTCCCTCAGTTGTTTGCCTAATTAATGTGCCTGCTTTATATAAACGCTCTGAGTCTTGTGGGGTCTCCCTTTTTCATCTATGCTGGCTGTAGTAAGTATTGTCCTTTTCATGTTTCTATATTGTGCTTGTTGGAGAGGGTCTTGCCTGTGTTTGCCCCTGATCCCAGGGACTAGGGCATGACATAACCCAGCTGACGAGTGGCAAAGACCCTCAGTCCCTTAGCTCTGAAAAGATAGGGGTGGGGAACCATGCCTGTTCCAGTTGCCGTGACAGTTAAAGGGTGATCACAGTGCTTTGGCTGTACAATGCAAAAAGGCCCATGATGAGACAGCAATCTTCCCCCAGAGATGTTTTACTGGCTAGGATTTTTAAGAAGAAAGGGGTAGAAAGGAAGGGGTAGAAAAATGATTGCTGTACAGAAGAAGCCAAGTGATACCAGAACCAAGCCTGCTGCAGCCTAAGAACACTGCCAATTATATAAGTCCTAAGGGAGTCCTAAGTAATTTCCAAAACCTCTAGACTGCAAAGAATGGCTTTGGACTCAGCGCAACTTCTGTTGCCAAGTGTAGGCTCAACTGGCTCTTGACCATCAGTTAGATGAAGATATACTCTTTGACAGGCTCACACTGGTATAACTCCTGGTTATGTCAGGGTAACTATTTTTTAATTGCATGTGAAAGAAGGTGTCTGATACCAGCCTGTGCAATGGATTTACCTCTGGATGTGCAAGGGCAGCTGGAGACTCTCCCTGGCCACTGTTTGGTTGTCAGGGGTGATCCTGGGAACCCATCTGCCTGGTCTTTTGCACCCAGAACTTATGAAGAAGCTTCTATCCTTGTCTGGGGTAAGGATGCAAAGATTATTCATAATTATTCATTCCCAGGTTGAAAAACAGGTTTCCCAACTCAGAAAACCCTATTTGAGAAGACTCAGCAAGAATTTTGCAGTATTCTGCAACTGTGTTGCAGAAGAATTATTTTGTTTGAAAAACATGTGGTGCACCCCCCCATGTTTTCTGTCTAGAGAATGTTTGTGTGTGCATGTGTGTGTTTTTAATGTGTCTGAAGACTTTACATCTCAAACAGAGTGGAAGGTATGCTCTGCTTGTGTGTAATGATTGGCTCTCAGCCATATTCTGTGAAAAAGATGGGACAGCACAGTGCAAGCCCACTGAATTCACTTTGATATCATCCCTAGAAACCTTCTTGTATAGAGACTACCTTGAAAATCCACCATTTGTTATTCTTTCCTTGGCCACCAAAGGAGGCCAAAAAGGGAAAGTACAAGAAGGGACTGAAACTACTGCAAGGCCCATCAACAATGTTACCAGAGAGATTAATTTTTTTAACAAACCAGAATCAAATGTGCCTTGATAACTTTCATCTTTTAAATTTATTTACACTTGTGTGCCTTTAAGTCATTTCTGACTCATGGTGACCCTCAGGTAAACCTATCATGTGGGTCTTCTTCATTAGATTTGTTCAGTGGGAGTTTGCCATTGGATTCCTCTAAGGTCAAGAGAATGTGACTTGCCCAAGATCACCAAATCAGTTTTCATGGCTGAGTGGATATTTCAACTTTGGTTTCCAAGAGTCCTAGTTCAACACTCAAACCACCACCTGGCTTTCATAAATAAAAAATAAATTATGCTGGCACTATCCCAGGTTTTCTTGGCAAAATTTCTTAAGGAAAGTTTGCCATTGCCTTGCCTTGAGGCTAAAAGTTTGTGACTTGCCCAGGTCATTGAGGGGATTCCTGTCAGAGTTCAACTCCAAGCCCATGCTTCTCTGCCAGCAAGGGAAAGAAGGTGACAGTACTTGCCCAAAAGGAAAAGGCAGTGGGGAGTGTCCAGAGCAAACAGTCAAGTAGAAGTGCTGAGCTGAGCTGAAGTCAAAGTCAAATCCAAAAGGTCCAGAATGCCAAAGGTCCATCCAAAAGGGGTCAAGAGAACTGGAACACAAGGGTCATGAGGGCTTGAGTAGTGATTTGCTACAACCAAACAGCAAGCCATGCCAAAAGAATTGTATAGCTGACAAAAACAGGTGTCACTCATCACTGTTCTGTTTTCTCAATCTCAGAAAAACAGCTTTCCTCTGAGCTGCTCATTTTTGTCTCCTCCATGATTGGAGGCTGGGGGGCAAACGTGGCTCTAATTCCTCTAAAACATTGCTGGTCCCTTCCCCCTCTGGCACAGGTTGCAAAAACTCCATCTCAGTTGTCTTTCGGCTGATGAGGGTGTTGGCAAGGTAGTTTGGTCTATCACTGGCTCTGTTTCTGGCACAATCAATTGCTCATCGACCTCTGAGCCATCATCTATCACATTTCTCATGGGTGAGCTGGGATTCTGAACTTTGTTCTCCCAGAATCCTAGTTCAACACTCAAAGCACTATACCACACGGGCTCTTTAAATCTATGCAAACACTGAAATTATTGTCATTGTGGTAACAAGGCTGCACCTTTTAACCAGTGGAGCAATTCACATTAAAAATCAATCAGGTACCATAGCTAATTAATCAGTGCATTACTGCCGGTTATAAAACTGAGTCCTTAAAGATATCCTAAACCTGTTTGTGAAAGGCTCTCTGAATTTTACAGCATCCTCCTCTCAACAGATAGGAAAGGACAGAGGTAAGTCTGAGCTGAATTGTAGATGATTAAATTGCTGCGTGTGTGGAAAAAAATATTGATAGAGAACAATTATGGGAGTGTAGGTGAGTACATCTGTTGTACAAGTTGGGCTGTATTCTATACAGTTTATTTAATTTGGTGAACTCTTATAGGTTTATATAAACAAGCAAAATGCAGTGCAAAGTAGAATTCAAAGACATGGCCGTGTTAGTCTGCATCAGTATGTAGTGGGATTTTGTAGCATCTTTGAGACTAACTGAGAGAAAGAAGTTGGTAGCATAAGCTTTTATGGGCTTAGGCTTACTTACGTCTACATCTGATAAAGGTGTAAGTAACGGAGGATGGGCTATTCAATATGGCTTGCCACTGGGACCAGGGGTCCCCCACTCATGGCAAGAGCAGGGATTAAGTCCAGTGAAGTTCAGACTCACTTAGAGCCATACTGTCTGAAGTTCTGTGGAGGTCTTTGTAAACAACTAAATAAAATGCCCCTAGTCACCCACTCTCTTCAAAGCTCAGAGCTTCATGTTAAATAAAGGAAAGCTCTAAATCAAGGCATGGATGTCATCTGGTCACACCCAAGCACTCAAGTGTCATTTAAAGGTAATAACAAATAAGCGTTGTTGTTTTTTACTGAATTTACTGGAATTTAAAAGTGCCATATCATACAAATGTAATGCTTCATGCATTTTCTTCTCAAAGAAAATAATAAGTAATTTTAGCAATTTTCTTCCCAATGCAACAAAGTTTTCAAAATCCTTGCAGTTTTCAGAGCCCATTTTAAAAATTTGGGACATCTCTGCAAAATTTGCACATGGCTGCTTTGCACAGAAAACAGCCTTTTCATCATGGAAAATAATATATGTACAGAAATATTTTTTGCATGGAATTTTTTTTCCACAGAGAAAAAGCTCTTTCCTGTGCAAAAAGAACTATTTTCTTTGCAAATCATCTATATGTCTAATGAATCTTATAACACAAGTACCTCAGAACATTTGATAAAACCCTGCAAAACATTTTACTGTAAAAATTCCTTAGCAAACCCCACTCTGTCCCCATTGCATTGGGAGTTTCTTGACGTCAGAGATGGCTCAAACACACCTGAGTCATTTTGCTTGACTTTACTTGGCAGGAGCCAGGAAATTTACTATCTGAACCACATGCTGTGCAATTTCAAGTAAACCACATCATTCCCTGGCTGATTGAAATGCTTAAAACTCAAATAATAAAGAGGCATTTGAAAGAGTATTTTTTTCCATATTCTGAAGGAATACAGTTCACTTCCCAAATACACACAGAGAAAAAAAAGAAAAATGTATCCAAAGGCATTGTGACTTACACAAATGACTGTCAGAAAGAAGAATAACGCCTCCTCACAAGATCCTGATTTTAAAAGATTCAAAAAAAGATGCAAAAACCTGTATGTTTTGTGCATTTGTCAATACTTCAAATTTCCTAAAGCAGATTCAGCAACAGAAACAGAAAGATGACGGATGCTGGTAAACTTTTTCAAGTGCAAAATCAAATATAAGCCTTTAGGGTCTGGGGGAAAAAATCCTTATTTTAAAAGAGAGGCAAGATTTACAAGTCCCCAAATATCTCCCCATCTTATGCTGAACATCCAATTTGACAATAATTCCTGTTTTACTTCTCCGCAAATTTCAAACCCCTCATGCCCACCTGCCTTGGCCCCTGATTCTACCCGTTCTTCAGTTTCAGTACAAGTTACTCTCATGGGATGCAACAATACAGTAACCATTGTCTTAGATGCACACATTGTAATGAAAAGGAATAAACTGAAAACAGTATGAGAGTGTGTGCTTGTCGGCTCTTCCCACATTTGTCTCCGGACCCATAACAGTCCTTCCCCCAAAAAATTTTTCCTCAGAAGGACTGTGCTCCTTGCAATAAAAAGTGTTCCCCCTTGGTTTTAACTCCTGGAGAGGAAACAGCCACTGATGTCTCTTCCCTGGTCGTATAGTGAGCAGGAGACAACACAACTTGGAGAAAAAAAGAGAAGGATTTGTGAGAACAACTGTTTAAGGAACAGTTGAACCTCCTTACCAGGGGAGAAGAGTCTAGTTCACATTCTCCTCCTCCCCTTTAGAAATCCAAAAGCAATCAGTCTCTTTTAAGAATGAAAATATTTTTTCCGCAGAGCTATGCATAGGTTCAGTAAATCTAATGCTATTTTTAAAAGCTGGGGGGGGGGGGAGCCCACTGGCATGTTTTTTCTTTGGTACTCCAAGATCATTTTAAAGCAACAAAAGAGACCTTTCTCAGTGCCGGCTCCCATGCTGTAGAATTCCTTTGCACAGGAAATTTAGTTAGCCCCTTCTCTATTCTCTTTCTCCTAGCAGGCAAATTTAGACCTTTTTCTGCACAGGAAATGGCTTTGTTATTAATGCATGTAGCAGAACGGTGTTTTCAATATGATGTGCTGTTTTTTTATCATTGTGATAAAATGTGCTTTTATCATTATCATTTTACCATTATGATTATGTCTCAAATATGCTTGAAGCCATTTTCTCTATGAGCTTTTTTCAAAGAAATTTTTAAGAGAACTGTTTGTTCATTTTTTAAACTTCTAAAAACTTTTGTGATGGAAGAGTTCGGCTGAACTTTGTTTTCAATTGTTTTAAGATGTTTTGAGTTCCATGACAGAAGAAAGGCAGGACATAAATATAATTTATATTATAAATTAGAAAAATAACAAATAAAAGGTATAGTGAAACTAAAATTCATAGAATAATAGAATCATGGAGTTGGAAGGGAACACAAAGGCCATCAAGCCCTTGCCATGCAGGAATACCCAATCAAAGCATCCAATGCTTTCCTGACAGATGGCCATTCAGCCTCTATTTAAAAGCCTTATTCTTCTCTTTTTTTCTTTTTAGTTAGTTAATCTATTAGTTTAGTCTAGATAGAATTATAGGTTGGTTTATTATGGTTGTGTATTCCTTTGTCCAATTATTGTTGTTGACTTTTTTCATATTTCTTTTTTGAAGAAATATTATGTTGTGTTTGGTGTTATGCAGTTTTTATATACTCAGTAAAAATTATGTTAAAAAAACCTTCAAAGAAGGAGAGCACCACATTCCAAAACAGTTCATTCCACTGTCAAACTGCTCTTATGATCAGGAATTTCTTCCTAAAGTTTACATGGACTCTCTTAGCCTGAAGTTTGAAGTCATTGCTCTGTGTCCTAGTTTCCGGAGCAGCAGAGTCTAAGACATGGAGCAATGGCTTCACATTATTACTTTTTAAATATATATAACAACAATATATAACAAACAACAACTTACCCCATTGTGTTTGTGCTTTTCAACACTAGTTTTCAAATGAATGACCGTCCTGTAAGTACCTTTCACCACCACTCCCAATGGAACAAATCAAATTTAAATTGCACGTTGCATGAGATAAATATGTATTTTTTTTTGTTTATATAGTTGGAATGGAGGTATTATTGTATTGCATTTTGTTATATTTTCTTAAAAGTAAGTATGAGGTCTTGGCTTGATTTGAGAGAGCAATTTCCTCTGGAGGGAAGGTTTGATTCATCCCTTTCCAATTACAACCCCTACCCATGCAACTCCTCATGCAGAAATTCGATACCCCTAAGACATGCAATACACTGTGTTTCTATCTCTTATCTTTTTGATTATTTGTTGAATGTGCTTTAAACCAGTGGTTCTTAACCTTTTCTTTATAAGGGACCCTTTGTAAATATAATTTGTTGCTGGGGATCCTCAAAACTTAAAGATTCAAATATCTAAATTTAGATTTAAATATTTAAATTTTGTCTTAAATATTCCAACAATTATTTATTTATTCAAGACTTCTAGAGACTACGATTCAGATGCCTGATCAGACACTGAGTGACTTTGGGCAAGACACATTCTCTCAGTCTCAGTGGAGGACAAAGGCAAACCCCTTCTGAGCAAATCTTACCCCTCCCAAAAAGACATTCCTCCCACCCCTGAAATCTGGTAAGTTCACCTTTGGGTTGCCATATGTCAAAATGTCTCTTTGAAAAGTGACTTATGACAACTCTTAGGTGAACCTATAACAGGTGTATTCTTGGCAAGATTTGTTGCTTTTGCCTTTCATTGAGGCTGAAGGAATGTGACATGTCTGAATCACCCACTGGGTTTCCATAGCTGAGTGAGGATTCAAACCCTGGTCTCCAGAGTCATAGTTTGGGTATGCACACACCCCTGCTGCTGTATCACTTTCATCAGGGAAATGGCAGCAGGGGGTGTGGGTGCAGAGGGACATGGTGGAAGGTGTGTGCCTGTGCTCCACCTGCTCTCTTGTTTACAAATAAGGGAGCAGTTTTGGTACCCCCCCACACACACACACACTCACTGCCATGTCTCTGTTGCTGCTGCTGCTGCTGTTAGTGTCCAGCATCAGGGCTTTGCATGTAGCCCCTTGTAAAGGCTCCATGGAGCCCCAAAGGTCCCCTTGCCCCATGTTAAGAATTACTGCTTTAAACTATTTGTTTAAAAAAGTTTCAGAAGTACCAGATTGACACTGATAACTACTGCACTGGGAGTGGTTTGGGTAGTGGGAGTGGTTAGGGGGAGAAGAATTGGACGTCTCCTGTTTGCATGGCCCTGATCCAGACTTCCCAATTTTACTTTTGAATTAAAACAAGAATAACACTAGCAACTGCAGCTTACAAAATGTGATGTATCAGATACCTTGACCTCAACAAACCTCTAGAATTAGATGGGAAGTTTTATTGCCTTCTCCTGCTAACTGCTTCTTCCGGAAATGCTAGGTGCCAGATTTTTTTTTCCAAGTGAGTCACTTCCCCTAGAACACTTTCATTTTTTTGATTTACTGTTTGGATTATAGAGTTTCCCCCTCCTATTAAGAGAGAGAGAGAAATGTCTATGTCATGCATAATGAATCTCACTGCAGTAAACCACCAAGCTCATGCATAATATGATTTCATCTTATGAAATAATAACAACCTGTCATTCTAAATCATTGGCAACAAGGGTCAGTCTAGCTGACATCAGTTCTTGTGTCTGCCAGTCAGTGAGTTTTTCAGTAGTATGAATGCCCACAGAGACTTGGCTGTCTGGAAGTAAGAGAACCTCCTGGCTTATATCTGGTTAACTCAAAGAGAAGTAATTTGTTGTTGTTGTTGTTGTTGTTGTTGTTGTTGTTGTTGTTATGTTTCCTCAAGTCAACTCCAACTTATGCTGACCCTGTCATAAGGTTTTCTTGGCAACATTCATTCAGAGAAGGTTTGCCTTTGCCTTCCTTTAAGGATGATAGAAAATGTGACTTGCCCAAGTTCACCCAGTGGGCTTCTATGGCTGAGTAGGAAGTTAAACCACAGTCCCTAATCTAACACTCAAAGCACTACATTACATTTGTTGTGTGTCCTCAAGTCATTTTTCACTCATGACAACCTTAAGTCAAAGGTATCACAGGGTTTTCTTGGCAGAATTTGTTCAGAGTGGGTTTGTCCTTGCCTTTCTCTGAGGCTGAGGCAGTGTGGGTTGCCCAAGATCACCCTAGTGGATTTCCATAGACCTGGGATTGGAAACATGATCTCCCAATGTCCTAGTCCAACATTCAAATCACTATGCCACACTGGCTCACATATATTACACTAGCTTTTAATAAGTAATTAACAATTAGCAAGTAATTACTAATTCCTTCAACACCCAAAGATCCTTTAACATCCAAAGATCCTATGTGCCACCCTCCTAATCCATTTTACAGATCTTGGAAAATTACTTTGAGTAAGAGTGAATATAACAACATGGCAAAACATCCCAGAGTATTATCATACCACTGTTGAGTTATAGATGATTTCAGCAGGCCATTGGATTATGCTTCTTAAAAGTAACCTTCCAATAAGGGTTCCAGCCCCTAGACTGTCCAGGTTTAAATAAAATGGCCAAAGAACTAAAACTTTCCCAAAATGCTGAAACTGCAACAAAAAGGAAGTAGTTGGGCTTGACTTGCCTCTCATAACCCTCAAAGTATCTCCAAACCACCAACTAGCTGATTTTTTTTTGTTGCTAAAACCAATACCACAAGTATCACATCACATCACTTCCAGGTTGGATGAAATGTGTCCATGCAGACCACTGGAGGGGCACAAGGGGAAAAATGCCCCTGCCTTGTAAAGTTGCCTGCCCCTGCTTTAATGGATTTATCTGGCTGCTTCAAAGAACCACAGCAATCTGACAAAGTGAAAGTGATATGGGGAAAGCAAAGCTGGTCCTCTGCCTTTCTGAAGGCCATTGTACTATATGATGGTGAAGCAGGACATACTTAGTTCCTAGGAAAGTGCATTTTCTAAGGACTAACGGAGATGTGCAACCTGGTTCATTAGAGGATGTGAAATAAATACTTCCTTCTTCTCATAATTGCTGGCATTCAGGAAAATGGAAGTTAAAGGGGAGGTCACTGAATGCAGAACTACATTCAATGAATCCTCCGGAAAGAAAAAAAGAAAAAGAAAAGAAAGAAAATGGCCATCCCTGTGTTTGAAGTTAAGAAGCAATCTTGCCCTGCTCGAGATGAACAGAGCCATTCTGTAACATTGGTTTGTTTTCCTTTCTATAATGTTCACATTTCTTCCAGCATAACTTTGTTCCATCCTGTTCCCATATCAGTTTATGAATGTTTATTGTAAAGATACACAGAACTTTTAAAGCATTTCTTCAAGCATTCTCTCCAGATGCGCATGTGGGGTTTTTTATTACTTTCTTGTAATATAGCTTTTAAAGAACAATTCACACAACAAATTCACATTGTGCAACTACACAATGGATTACTAAGCAGCACTCTCTATCAAAAACCCATTGATCACTACTCATAATGACATGCCTGTAGTTTCCACCCAGAACACACTACCAAATCTATTGTTTACAGATAAGCCCTCTGTTACAACCACATCTGTTCAAGTCCACAAGAAAGAGACATAAAACTTTTTGATTTACAAACAGGCATTTCTCAAATTACAGTATCCAGCTAAGGAGGTAAAGAAACAAATTGGCAAAGCAAGATTAATACCCAGGAACCATTTATTACAAGCAGACCAAACACAAAATGTCCCTAGTGGTCATCTAGAGCACCCAAGTGAGACCCCTCAGACACGTCATCAGTGAGCTACAACTAGTCCTGAAGATAACACAGCCCTCTCACAAACTCTGGGAGGGAGGCCTACAGACAGCCTCCATATCTTAAACAACTACTCACTTTGCCTTCACATTTACACTGGCAGCAATATTACAGGGGCCAGTAACATCACTCACAACATCAGAGGTACATTTACTTGTTCTTCCTCCAATATTATATAGGTCATCCAATGCCAGGAGTACCCCTCTATGCTCTACATTGGACAACAGGATAGTCTGTACACAAGAGGATTAATGGACACAAATCTGACCTTAGAAATGGCAGTACCCAAAAACCAGTCACAGAACCTTTTAACCTTCCTGAACACACAGTAAGTGATTTATAGGTTGTTGTATTTATTTATAGGTTCTTATACTAGTAAACAAAGGAACACAAGAAAGAAAAACTGCTGAACTGAATTGCATTCGCAAATTCCAGTCTATTAGCAGACAATGGCTTCGTGGCACACTGCATATCTTTATAAAAGACGCTTCATTACTGCAAATATAACAAAATTAATATTCTAAGAGTTTTGAACCCAGGAAAAACTGACTTGATAAGCAGATTTATTGTTCTCATGCATCAACCTTAACTAACCACTGTAAAGATCTGAAAGGCCTGTATCACCTTGCCCAGCCCTTTGAAAATTTAGGACAAGGAATGGGATTTGTGTCTTTCTAAATCCTATTGCATTCCATCACGCTCCCACAATTGGGTAGATAGGCTTTAAACCTGAGGCTTTATTTTCACTCTGTAATACATCCAAAGAAGTGAATTTAGATCCACAAAAGCTCCTGTGAATATAAAAACTATTTAGTCTTAAAGGTGTTGCAATACTTCTCTTGTCCCCTCCCCTTCTTTCTTTTTCCTTCTTTAATAAATGTCATTTTGTATGTAACTTTCTCAGAAATCAGCACTGCAAATTTCAGGAAAGTGGAAAAGTTGAAGGATAATTGTGTTCTGGTATGAGTAAGATGTGTTCTTGTTTATATGTTAGTGTAGGAAGTTTGGATCAAGTCAATTCATATAAAATTGTGAGCCAAATGGATATTCTTTCCATTTTTATTTATATGAGAAACAAACCAGAAGTCAAAACCACAGTGTACAAGAAAATACAGGAAAACTCTGATGTCAAGAAGACTCAGAGAATTAAACCTTGTTCTGCCATCTTATAACCTTTTCTGTCCAAGAACTGATGACCAGTCTGAACAGGCATGGTAACCTCATAATCCGGGGATACTGACCTGCATAAGTAGATGTTGCAATGCAACACAAACTTCTGTTGCTCACAGCATCAGGTAGCAGCACACCCATGAAGGTTCATACTTCAAGCCCCAGCCCCTAATGCTGTCAATCATTTAAGTGGATTTGATTCATTTTTAAGTTCAGAACTGGGATGCTTGCACATTTCAAGTTCTTCTTTCCCCACAGTTTTCTCCTCTTCTTGCTATACGTAGTATGTTTGAATTTCTTGCCTGAGTTATTTAGAGCAACCTGATCAATAGGCATTTCAGCTTTATGACTGAGACACAGTTTGGTCTGCCCTTTACATATTGACCTGCAAGGACTAGTAGGCAGGAGGATATTCTGCCTTTTAGTCAGATGGTTGGCAGTCTAACAGTTGTTAGGAGCGTGAAGACTTGGTTCTGACACATACATGAGCATCCTCCAATGTCCTGCCACTTAATTACTCTCAGATGAATGGCTGAACTATCTCTACTGAATTTATTGTGCACAGTTATTGTACTCTGATTCCACTTCAGCTGTCATGGTTGCATCCTGTGGAATCCCGGTCTTTTTAAGCTGGTGAGGCAATATTCCTCTCTGCCTAAGGATTCTAAAAACCTGTTGAAATTACAAATCCCAGGATTCCATAAAATGGAATAATAACAGTTAAAGTAGAATCAAAGTGCTGTAACTGTGTAGTGTGTAAAGACTCCTAGACACATGCATGTTTACAACTTAGCATTAATTACACTTTTATTTTAACTGAAACATCAAGATACACATTTAAACCAATGCATACATTCCATTGTTAGTCCTTAGTGAGAAAAAAATCAAGGAAACAGAAAGCTGATTTGAATCTGGCCTACGAAGTCAGATCATTTGAAATAAATATTATTTCTGGTTGTCTGTCTGTCTTGGATGAATCTGTACAGATTCATACGTCTTCTATATCAGAGCCCTTCACTTTTTTATCACTTGCCCTATTTGTAACATTTAAGTCCTAAGCAGACACAGCCAATGACAACCATGTTAGTGGGCTAGTGAGTCAGTGAGTCTGCTCTGGGTTTTATTCTGAACTTCAGAGGAGCTAACCAAGGTACTGAACCTTCTCCCCAAAATAGGATCAGCACCTTAGATAACTCCCTGGAAGTTCAGATTAAAGACCAAATCAGATTCACTGCCCCCTTGACACAGAATTGACAATCACCCTGAATGTGGTTAGTTTGGATTCTTCAAAGGAACAAGGGAGGTAGCAGCAGTTGGTACCTGCTTATGGAAAGGTAGAAGATATGTTTGAAAGCTTTTTGAAGAAAAGGTAGATACAAGTAGAAGTTCTTTGTTGATAAAATGAGCAAAAGATAGAAACAATTTTGGCTTCAATAGGTGGCAGACAATGGAAAAAGATGAGTTGGCTCTCATTTCACTCAGTCTGTCAGAAAAGGAAACAGAACATAAGCAGAGTAAATGCGTGTTGGCCTGGGAGAAACTGCTCACAAGTATTGTAAGAGAATGTGACAGGCAGAACAATAGATCAGTTTTGGAGACTGAGAGAAACATAACAATAGAGTAACATAAAATAGGCAATACTCAACAGGAAAGAATGAGAAAGATGAAGACAGGGCAAAATCCAAAAGGAATAAAGAAAAAAAGAAAGACAGGAACTGATTTGTGCTCAGAGAGCCACAGTTGTTCAAGGTTAGAAAGGATACAGATTTAAGGAAGAAGAAACAGGAAATATGAAAGGAAGAACAGACACAGACCTTTGGTGAGGAAGAATCACTGAAGCAAGTGTATATGTTGGAGGAAGAAGAGCTAACAATTTAGAAAGTTAACAAAATGGCATAAAACTCTCCTGCTCAACCAAGAAACATACAGAAAAGGCAATAAGAAGGGAGGGAATAGTGTTCAGTTTAATGGCAAATATCAGTCTTTAATAACGAACAAATGAAGCAGAACTTGGGGATCCCTTGTAGAAAGGAGAGACATTGTTCATTGTTAAATATAAATAACAACGTGATTTAGTTGTACCTTTATTTTTGAGAAAAGGAATTAACTTCAAGTAACTGAAGATTGTGGGACCATCCTTTTTATGGAAATGATATGCTGATTGTGAGATTTATACTTTGATAGACCCAGATCAAATATTTTTGCCATCTTCAGTATTGCACCTACCCTCAGGAGCACTATGGCGATACCTAAAATTGCAACATCTTTTGGACTCTGGATAATAAACTCTGAGTGCCTCAAAAACTCCTGCTGTGCCGGAAGTGTTAATTATATTCCCAGAGAGGCTGAAACCAACACGTCTAGTGTTATATATGTTTATTGGAAAACACTAAATTTTATGTTGATGAAGTTATAACTGAGTGGAATAAACAGTTAGTTTGTCCTGCACAAAACAATCAAAGGAAAATTGTCCCAGCTCCAACAGCTCTTTGGACTTATGTTTGGTTCAACTAAATAAATACATAAATACGTACGTACGTACATACATACATACATACATACGATGCTTTTGGTTATGTTGGGCCTAATTATGCCTTTATAAAAAGCTATTGTCTACTCCAACAATTCATTGGCAATATAATAACAGGTAATATTTTTTGGAAGCCAGTGTGGTATAGTGGTTTAGGAGACCAGAGGGTATTTCCCTGCTTGGCCATGGAAACCCACTGAATGATCTTGGGCATGTTATATACTCACATGTCCAGAAAAACACAACCTCCACAAGTCAGAAACAAGTTGAAGGCACATCACAGTCTCCTTCTTTGGAGGTTTTTAAGCAGAGGCTAGATGGCCATCTGTTGGGAGTGCTTTGATGTGTGTTCCTGCATAGCAGGGGGTTGGACTGGATGGCCTCTGGGGTCTCTTCCCACTCTATCATTCTATGAACATCCTCATCATCAACAATATTTTTGATGGCTTACGATGTAGTTATTTCTTTCTGGTTGGAGGCATGAGAACATGATAATTTCATATTAGAAAAGTTGCTGATATTTGTCAACACTTGAAAATTATGTTCTTGCAACTTGTAATCTTACCGGTGCTCACATGTTTAGATCCTGCATGCTTTTACTGTTCATGAAAGATTTCTATTTTCAAGAGTGGAAGGAGAAATACTCACCATCCATTGTTCAGTTCTCAGAAGGTATTATTGTTTTGATTTGACATGAAGTACCTATCTACAGATGTCAGCCTGAAGAAAATGTGTTTTTGAATCATTGCTTAGCTGATCAGTGTCGGTGATCATTGTTGAGTCACATGTACTCTCCCACCTCCTTCTCTTTTAACATCTTTAACAAAGGATATACAGGTGTCTCATGGCCAAAATATGTGGAAGTAGTTCTAAACATTCTGTTTTAAACATCCTGAAATTCAGTTTCCTTTTAACCTGTTTGTTTGATGTTTCCAGTTTCTTCTGCCTTAATGTAAGTACTCAAAACACATTAATAGCATACAAGAGTGGAAACAATATCAAATGTGTAAGGCCCCGCTTTGGGGGTCCCCAATGTCAGTATGGTTTGGATGGGCACCATACCTAATTGGCATCATGTGTAACTGGCAACAAATTTATTGGCTCTGATATCAAATCCAAGCCTGAGAGGTGACGGAGAGGTCAAACTGAGCGAGGGAAAGAATTTGACTGTAAATGTGAGAAGCATAGGTAACTCCAAACTTCCTCCAGGTAAGACTGAGTCGTTTGTCAGGCAAATACACACTATTCCTGTGGATAATAGGCTTAAACAGAAGCTGGAATTTTCCAGGGAATCCAACTATGAGGAGCTCACCAGGACACTGATTGACAGATATCCATCCTTTGTACACCTAGATTCTTTCCTCTTTCCTCACAGTACCCACAATAGACAGCTATTACAACAGCCATCATGTCTTTGTCAATCAAAGCATTAAGCCCATCAACAGACGAAAGACTCATTGTCCACAACAGGTTCCCTTGGTCTTGCATCTGGAACCTTCACAGCCACAAGCCATTTTCAGGGTACAAATACCCCTGATTTGAGGATGGGGAGGAGTCAGCTAGGGGGGAGGAGTCTTATTAGGAGCTCCCAACGGACCTGTAGCTCATTCCCAGAGGAGAGAGCAGAGGGGGAGCTGGGTCTGTGAAGACATCCTTGACCAGGTGTGTTTACAAGCTTGTGGGACTGTGCTTGTTTGTTTGTTTGCTTGCTTGTGTTTGTTAAGATTCCTTGTGCTGGCCGTGTGCTTTCCCTGAGCACACGTCTAACTGACTAACGAGGGGGAGGAATCAGCTAGGGGGAGGAGTCTTCTTAGGAGCTCCCAGTGGGACTCCAGCTCATTCCCACAGGAGAGAGCAGAGGGGGAGCTGGGTCTGTGAAGACATCCTTGACCAGGTGTGTTTATAGGCTTGTGGGACTGTGCTTGTTTGTTTGTTTGTTTGCTTGCTTGTGTTTGTTAAGATTCTTTGTGCTGGCCGTGTGCTCTCCCTGAGCACACGGCCTAACTGACTAACGAGGGAGAGGAGTCAGCTGTTACCCTGTAAACTGTAAACTGGGGGTCCTGAGAAGGGCACCCAAATACTAAAACACAACAAGTAAAATGGGGAAAATTAGCTGGAGCACTCTCTTGGCTAACAAGAGGCAGGGCAACGCAGCAAGACCTTTTATCCTATATATACCGGTTCAGGTCAGTGAGGAGTCAAGCAGTTAAAATGCTAACAGTTTTTATTAAGCAAAGAAAATAATAAAACTCAAACACACCTAACTAGAGAGGAAAGAAAGAGAGAAAGAAAGAGAAAGAGAGTTTTAGAGAAATAAGCAATACGCCACCTGTCCGAAGTCCTGGAGACACCAATTGGAGAGAAGGAAGGAAACCCGGTGTGGAAACCGAAGAGAATCTGTGGAGCCGAGCAGCAGTGAGGCGAGGGCAAAGATCCAAGAGGAGCTTCAAGTGATTTCAGCTTAGTGATTTCAGCTCAGCTTGGTCCGACGAGAGTTCCAAAGAGCTCTCAAAGTGGGGCAACTTTTATAGGGAAAGAATGACCGCAGGCTAGTCTGGTTTTTGCAAGAGATCAATGAGTTTTGGTCTGAGGACAAAGGCTCCGAAAGGTCAGAATTTGCATGATTGAGCTATGAACCGAATTGACAATGGTATAGCTGGCATGCAGATGTGGCTAGCTCGGCCGTTAAGTGCCTGGCTTGCCAGGGTGCTTTCACAGGCAAAGAGTTAATCAAGGTGTCCGTTTCAGGTGGCTACCCCCTGAAGCGGAACTGGCTATATCTGGTTACAACTATCACCCATGCCTAGCATCGCACTTGTCCGGCAGCGCCTAACAAACACTCGGCTGATAGAGGGAAAAGGGCCAAATTATGATATCAAAATGATATCTTAGTTCACCAAAAACCAGACCAGAATGCTGTGGTAACAAGCTAGGGGGGGGGAGTCTTATTAGGAGCTCCCAATGGCGCACACCAGAGGCGCGTGCAGTTGAAGTGCTCTACTTGAATCCTTCAAGCTCAACCCTTGGCAATCAATAGAGCAGATGTAGCTTATATAGCTGAATTTGAGAAAGAAAGCCTGGTTATTCTTTCTAGAACTACTCCCTGTACTACTCTCTGTAGTATCAAGGATGGAAGGTGAGGGAGCTGCTGTGGTCACCTGTAGAACATGTGGAGTGTTCCTTTTCTTGTCACATGATGTTCTCAGGTACACCTGCACCAAGTGCAAGCTGGTGACCCTCTTGGAGGAGAAGGCACGCCAGCTGGAGGCACGAGTTTCTAATCTTCATCTTATTAGGGAAAGTGAGGAGTTTTTGGATAGGGCGGAAAAGACTTTCCTCAAGACCGAATGCACGGAGCAGCTGCCAGATCAGGAAGTCAGCACACTGTGCCAGGAAACGGAGGCTTGGAGGAATGTCACACGGAGGAGTAGAAGGACCAGAAAGGTAACAGAGGCTCTCACCATACACAATCGCTTCAAAGTTCTTGGCCTTACAAACAATGAGGAGCACCAGGAGGAGGGAACAGAATGTCAACTAGATCAACACTCCCAGCCTAAACAGAATGCCCAGGCAGTCCTAAAAGAACATGCTTGTTGAGGAGCCCTGGACAAGCCTCAGAGGAGGCAAGTTCTGGTTGTTGGGGACTCCTTGCTCAGAGGAACTGAAACAGCAATTTGTAAACCGGACAAGCTCAGTCAAGAGGTCTGCTGTCTTCCTGGGGCCAAGATCAACCACATAACGGAGAGACTAACCAGGCTGGTCCAGCCCACTGAGCATAAGCCCCTCATTGTGGTTCATGTCACAACCAACGACACTGCGAAGCACAGTTTTACCACATCGCAAAAGACTATGAGCTTATGGGGACAAAGCTTAAGGACCTTGGTGCGCAGGTGGTAATTTCGTCTCTCCTCCCTGTTCAAGGATATGGCACACGAAGGGAAAGGGCAATAGCAGAGGTCAACAACTGGCTCTGCACATGGAGTCGCCAGCAATGGTTTGGGGTTTTGGAACATGGCCTGAATTTCCATGAACATGGGCTTCTGGCAAGGGATGGGCTGCACCTCACAAAACGTGCCAGGAATGTTTTTGCAAACAGTCTTGCAAGGAGGTCTTTAAACTAAGTTCCGCTGGGGAGGGAGACAATATTATTCAGGGCAAGGACTCGGCGAGTGCAGGGGGAAAAGGCCCAAATGATATTGGTCAAATAGTACAAACGTCCAATGGTGGGAGGAGTGGAAACTATAATACAGGACTTGCAGGAAGGGCCCGGGGACTTAAGTGTCTCTACACTAATGCATGGAGTATGGGAAACAAGCAAGATGAACTTGAACTCCTAGTACAACAAAATAAATACGATTTTATAGGCATCACTGAGGCCTAGTGGGATGATCTCATGATTGGAATGTAGGAATAGAGGGGTATAGCCTATTTTGTAAAAACTGACATAACAAGAAAGGAGGAGGAGTAGCCTTGTATGTCAAAGGATGTTTTCACCTGTGAAGAGATCCATGACTTAAACCCAGAAAGCCAGGTTGAGAGCATCTGGGTAAGAATTAAGGCAGCGAGAAACAATAGGGATATTCTGGTGGGGGTTTACTACAGACCTCCAAACCAGACTGAGGATTTTGATGATGCCTTCCTCAACCAAATGACTGCACATTCAAAAAGGAGAGATACAGTAACAATAGGAGATTTAAATTACCCAGATATATGTTGACAGTCAAACTCTGCCAAGACAGCGAGGTCCGGCAAGTTTCTTGCTAGTCTTGCAGACAACTTCATGGTCCAGAAGGTAGAAGAGGCTACAAGGGGATCAAATATTCTAGATCTGATCCTGACCAACAGGGATGACCTTGTTAATGAGGTAGAAGTGGTTGGATCTTTAGGGGGGAGTGACCATGCCCTATTGGAATTTGGCATTCAGTGGGAAGGAGAAGATAAGTGTAACCAGACACTCATCTTAGATTTTAAAAAAGTGGACTTCTGTAAACTTAAGGAGATACTGGCTGGAATTCCGTGGTCAAGAATAGTGAAAGGGAAAGGAGTTCAGGAGGCATGGGAGTTCCTTAAAAGGGAGATACTGAAGGCACAGTCTAAAACTGTGCCCATAAGGAGGAAAAATGGAAGGCATCTGAAGAAACCAGAATGGTTGACTAAAGAACTCTCAGCTGAGCTCAGTGTTAAGAGAAGCATGTCCAGGAAATGGAAGAAGGGGGAAACCACTAAAGAAGAATTTAAGCAAGTAGCCCGGAGATGTAGGGAGGAGGTCAGAAAGGCTAAAGCACAGAATGAACTTAGGCTGGCCAGAGACATTAAAAATAATAAAAGGGTTTTTTTTTAAAATATGTCCGCTGCAAAAGGAAAAAGAAGGAGACAATAGGGTCGCTCTGCAGAGAAGATGGCGAATTACTAACAGGGGGAAGAGAAAAGGCAGAACTACTTAATACCTTCTTTGCCTCAGTTTTTTCCCAGAAGGATACAAGCACTCAACCTGGTGGTTGGGGAGCAGGTGAGGAAGCAGGGGAAATGAGGTACATAATAGCTAGAGAGGTGGTACAAGAATACCTGGCCACACTGGATGAATTCAAGTCTTCAGGGCCAGATGAATTTCAATTGAATTAAAAGAGCTGGCAGAGGTCATTTCAGAACCGCTTGCTATAATCTTTGAGAAATCTTGGAGGACAGGAGAAGTTCCAGCAGACTGGAAGAGGGCAAATGTTGTCCCCATCTTCAAGAAGGGAAAAAAGAGGACCCAAAGAATTATTGCCCATTCAGCCTGACATCAGTACCCGGAAAGATCCTGGAGCAGATCATTAAGCAGTCAGTTTCTAATCACTTAGAAAGCAAGGCGGTAATCATGAGAAGTCAACATGGATTTCTCAAAAATATGTCATGCCAGACTAATCTTATCTTTTTTTATGACAGAGTTACTAGTTTGATAGATGAAGGGAATACTGTGAATGTAGCATATCTCAATTTCAGTAAGGTCTTTGTCAGAGTTCCCTGTGACATTCTTGCAATGAAGCTGGTAAAATGTGGACTGGACAGGGCTACTGTTAGTTGGATTTGTAATTGGTTGACCGACCGAACCCAAAGGATGATCACGAATGGCTGCTTTTCATCCTAAAGAGAAGTGACTAGCGGGGTGCCACAGGGTTCTGTCCTGGGCCCAGTGCTGTTTGATATCTTCATCAATGACTTGGATGAAGGAACAGAGGGCATGCTCATCAAATTTGCAGATGACACCAAATTGGGATGGGTTGCTAATACACCAGAGGACAGGATCAAAATTCAAAATGAGCTGGACAGATTGGAGAGCTGGGCCACGGCTAACAAAGTGAAATTCAACAGAGAGAAGTGTAAGGTCCTACACTTAGGTAGAAAAAATGGAATACAGAAATATAGGATGGGGGACACGTGGCTGGATAGCAGTACGTGTGAAAGGGATCTAGGAGTCTTCATAGACCACAAGCTGAACATAAGTCAGCAGTGTGATGCGGCAGCCAAGAAAGCAGATGCAATTCTCGGTTGCATCAATAGGAGTATGGTGTCTAGATCGAGGGAGATACTGGTACCACTCTACTCTGCTTTGGTTAGACCTCATCTTGAATACTGTGTCCAGTTCTGGGCACCCCAATTCAAGAAGGACATGGACAAGCTGGAACAAGTCCAGAGGAGGGTGACCAAAATGGTGAGGGGCCTGGAAGCCATGCCCTATGAGGATAGACTTAGAGAGCTGGGTATGTTTAGTCTGCAGGTTAAGAGGGGACATGATAGCCATGTTTAAATATCTGAAGGGATGCCATATAGATGAGGGAGAGGGCTTGTTTACCACTGCTCCAGAGACCAGGACAAGGAGCAATGGATTCAAACTGTAGGAAAGAAGATTCCACCTGAACCTCACGAAGAACTTCCTGACAGTCAGGGCTGTCCGGCAGTGGAATATGCTGCCTCGGAGTATAGTGGAGTCTCCTTCTTTTTGAGGTTTTTAAGCAGAGGCTGGATGGCCATCTGTTGGGAGTGCTTTGAGGGTGTTCCTGCATGGCAGGAGGTTGGACAGGCAGGGAGTTGGACGGTGTGGTCTCTTCCAATTCTACATTTCTATGATTCTATGATTCTAAAAAAAAAAAGGGAGGGGAAACAGATTTCAGTTCTTGTAACAAAAAATAAATAACAAAAACAAGTGAATTGATTTGTTGTATATTGTTCCATAATGTCAACCTAAGTGTATTAGCCCAGAGAAAATGCTGCTAATTACAACACAACCCTATTCATATCTGCTAAGAAGTTAACCCTATTGACCTCTATGGGACATATTCCTGAATATATATGTGTAGAATTGTGGCCTAGCAATACAAAGAATATCTGCAAATGTCCTTGTCCTTCATGAGAAAGAGTGTCTGGACACATTCAGGCATCCCTTTAAAAAAAAAATTGATGTTTTTAACATTTCAAGACCATTTTACAAAAAATGTTGTTCGCTTGGAGAGCATTGGAGGATTTTCTAGTAAAACAATGGTATGCAAAATAAGCTTATCTATGCAAAACTTGTGTGTGTGTGTGTGTGTGTGTGTGTGTGCATGAAAAACAATGTTATCTGTGCAAAATTATTTTTTGCTCAAAAATGGTTTTTGTGGGGGGGTTTTCAGAACTAAATTTTTGGCAAAAAAGTAGTGCAGTGCAGAAAAAAATCAGAAATGTGTAAATTGTGTTATAATGCACCTAGTGTGGAGAAAACTTTTGAAATTCTTCATTCTTACATGGAAGAATTAAATAAGCAAACATTTTCATCCTTATTACAACCGGTACCCTAAATGTTATCAGGAATACAGCCATAAATGCTCCAGATTTATAAATATTATACTACAACCTACAATAAAGTAATGGCCATTGTCCACTTTAGTAGAGTGGTGATGTTCTTGCAAAATTTATGTATTTATAAGTACTCTGTTTTGCTGCATTTCTTTTCTATTTTAATATGATATCATCAAACATATTTAAATGTTGCATTTATTGTTCTCTACCTTCCATTTTATCCTTACAACAATTTTGTGAGGAAGATGAAATTGAAATATAATTATTGATCCTAGGTTAATAGCTCAATACAGATTTGAACCAATTATGTTTTATTACATTTTATCAGTAATTAAAACCACATCTTTGCCCTTAATTATTTCTTCCATTGTAAAAATGCATGTGTGTGTGTGTGTGTGTATGTATATGTGTCTATATATATATATATAAATGAAAATGCATCACGAATACATGGGCTAGAGATACTCAGTGAAGCTTTTAAGGTGACTTTTAAAAGGACTACAAATTATACTCTTTTAATTATGTTTATAACAGTCTAGATCTTAAAAAATGAAAAATGGACAAATTAAAATCACCACCCTTCTTCATTTTTGTCTTATATTTTTATTTAAAAAAAAGAAAAATTTAAAAAATGTGATACATTACATTGGCAGCAATGTATCCCCCCAACCTCCCCCCACTTCCATCCAATCCCATTTTTCCTCAGTTGATGTCCGTACATTTTGTCCAGCATTAGTAACAAAGAGAATTTTCTTCTCAGTTATATACAATTTAAACTCAATTTACCGTTTACAATTCACAGTAGATTTTAATATCCCTGTCTAACCCCTTACATTCCCTATCGATCTTTTAACCAAATTATTACATCTTTCCACTCCCTCTCAAATTTATGAATTGATTTATTTTTTAAGACATTTACCAATCTTTCATTTTGAATCATATCTAAAACTCTTATTTTCCATTCTTCAAGATTTATAGTTTTGGTAGATTTCCAATTTCCAATAGATTTCCAATAGTGTCACCATATACAGTGCTGGAATTTTATGTCTTCTAATTTCAATCTTTGAACCTAGCATATTTAACAAATACATTTCTGGAGACATCACCAACTTACATTTAAAAATCTTTTGTGTTGTATAATGGATTTCTTTCCAAAATTTCTTTGGTTTTTTACTTGACCACCACATATGGTAAAAAAATCCTTTTTTTCTTCTTCACAGTTCCAACAAATACCATCATCTTTTTTTGTTATTCTTTGTAATTTTTTTGGAGTCATCTGTGTAACATTTTGTAATAGTTTTCTCTAAAATTCAAATTTAGAGTAAAATTTATGTCTCTTTTCCAAGTCTTTATCCATTCATCCAGTTCTTTTGAATGTCCAATATTTTGAGCCCATTTTATCATTGTCTCCTTTACTACATCTTGTTCCATATCCCTTTGAAGTAACAATTTATAAAGTTAAGATATCAATTTTTTATGCTCATCAAATACCAATAAGTCCAGTTTGTTTTCCTTTCTTTCAAATCATAAAGGTTTTTGGTCCATTTTAAATCTTTCTTTTAACTGTCTTTGAGGGAACCAATTTAACTC
This sequence comes from Iguana delicatissima, assembly GCA_948472985.1. Lineage (NCBI taxonomy): Eukaryota > Metazoa > Chordata > Lepidosauria > Squamata > Iguanidae > Iguana > Iguana delicatissima. The sequence continues at coordinate 627,960 of CAOKZL010001399.1, read as the reverse complement.
ATGTCCTCCTTCTTTAATTCTTCAAATGTCCTCATTCTTGAGTTATTCTGGCCCCATACAGTTAAATCTTTATAAGACAATATATTCCCTTCCTTTGTTTCAGAAATATTAAAAGCTTCTTGTGGCAAGGTCCAAATTGGAAATTTCATATAAAACTTTTGTTTCACTATTTGCCAAACTCTAAGGAGAGGTTTCTTTATACAATGATTATTAAAGTCCTTATTAACTGTAATCATATTATAACATAAATAAGCATGCCAGCCAAATCTATTTCCAATTGCTTCCAAGTCCGACAATAGTGATTTATGTAAAGAAATCCAGTCCTTAATCGATTCTAAACAACAAGCATAATAATATATTCTTAAAAATGGTAAATCAAGTCCTCCTCTTTCCTTGGAACCTTGAAGTGTCTTGAGTCTAATTCTCGGTTTTTTTCCTGCCCATACAAATCTCGAAATTTCATTTTTCCATTCTTTAAATTTTTTTTCATTCCCAATTATCAGTAAATTTTGAAATAGGAACATCAATTTAGGAAGTAAAGACATTTTAAAAGCATTTATCCTTCCCAACAGAGATAAATTTAACTTAATCCATTTTAACATATCATTTTTAATCTCACGCCATACTTTCTGGTGTTTGTTGTTAAATAGTTCTTGATTTTTCTTTATAATAAATATTCCCAAATATTTTATTTTTTTAACAACTTTAAATCCAGATATATCTTCCAGATTTTTTTTGTTCTTTTCTTGTCATATTCATTGTCAACATCTTTGCCTTTTCCTTCTTTTATAACCCACAACTTGCCCATAATCTTTTAGGACTTTAATCAGTTCTTGAACAGAGTCTTGAGGTTCCTCTAAGAAGATGACCACGTTGTCTGCAAAGGCTCTTAATTTCAATCCTTGCTTCTTTATTCTCAGACCTTTAATCCTTTGATCTTTAATTTTTTTAACAACACTTCTAAAACTGTCATAAATAATAAGGGTGAGAGTGGGCATCCTTGCTGGACACCTTTAGTTATTAAGAATTTCTTAGAAAGATACCCATTTATCATCAGTTTAGCTGATTGATCTTGATAGATCATTCCTACCCATTGGCAAAAATCTTCTCCAAAATTTAACTCTTCCAATATCTTTTGCAAGAATCTCCATGAAAAAATTTCGAACACCTTTTCTACATCCAAAGAAATAATACCCATCCTCTTTCCAGGATTTTTGTCATAATATTCTCTCACATTAAGAATAGTTCTCACATTCTTTTTCATATTCCTACCAGGCAAAAGAAACAGTCTATTCTTCCTGAATTTTCTCTTGTAATATTTTTTTCAATCTTTTTGCAAGTATTGCTGCAAAGATTTTATAATCTGTATTCAGTAGGGATATCGGCCGATAATTTTGTGCCTCTCTTGTGTCTCATCCTTCCTTCAGAATCAAAACAATATTTGATTTCCCCATGTATTGGGTTTCCCCTGCCTCTTTATTTCCCTTATAGTTGCTTGGAGTGGTTTTGCTATCTCATTTTGCAATCTTTTATAATATAAAGCTGTAAAATCATCTGGGCCAGGTACTTTATCTACTTTCAAATCTCCAATAGCCTCTTCAACTTCTTTTAATGTAATGGGTTCATTTAATTTCTTTTTCATCTCCTCAGGAACCTTATCTATGTTTTGCTTCTTTAAATATTCCAGTATATCATCATTATACTGCTGGGAGGTATTCTTTTCTTCAAATAAGCTTGCAAAATAGTTCTCAAACATTTGTTTTATTCTATCCTGATTAGTAATAGTTTTTTTTCCATTTTTGAGCTTCAAGATTAGATTTATTTCTCTCTTTTTTTAACTTGTATGCCAACAATCTTATTTGCTTGTTCAAAATGCATTTGTTTTATATACTTCATTTTTTTGCAATTTCCTCCATCATGTAAGCTTCAACTTCTTTTTACAATTTCTTTATTTCATATTGAAGATTCTTTTTTGCCATATTCTTCTTAAGTTCGTTCTCCTTTTCTTGAAGTTCTGCTAATAATTTTTTATATTTTTCTTTGTTCTTATTCTGCTGCTGTTGTTGCTGAATGAAGAAACCTTGCATTACAGCTTTAGATGCATCCCAAACTATTTAATCTTGGTCTCCTGGATTATATTTTCTTGGAAGTAATTTTTAAGTGTTTCCTTTGCTTTCTGTAAAATATTTTCATCATTCAGTAGTCTATCATTAAGTCACCAATTAAATTGTTTCCTTTTTCTTGCAATTCCATCACAACTGCATGATGATCTGACAATACTTTAGGTAAATATTTACATATTTTATTTCCTGCAACATATGTTCAGATAGCAAAATCATATCAAGCCTAGACCAAGTTTGATGTGGCTCCAAAAAAAAAAAAAAAAGTGAAACCATGTGTATTTGGGTGCATATACCTCCATACAGCCAAAATAGATAAATCATGACAGAGTTCAAAAAAAGTGGTTGGTAATTTACCTTGAGAAGCTTGCTTCTTTGGTTTTTCCATAGATTTGTCCAATTTAACATCCTGTGCACCATTCCAATCTCCCAGCAGTATCTAATCTTCATATTCAAAAGTTTGTAACTTTTCAAGTAAGTCTTTACAGAATTTTTCTTTATTTTCATTTGGGGCATAGATTCCAACAATTAATACTTGTTTACTGTTCTTCTGAATTTCCATTCCCAAAATTCTTCCTTCTCCATCCTTGAATATTTATTTAGCTGGGATATTATTGTCAATATATGTAACAACCCCTCTCTCTTTCTTAGTATAAGAGGAGGTAAAGCATTGTCCCAATTTAGAATTTATCAGATATCTCTCATGGTTGGCTTTTATATGAGTCTCTTGCAAACAAGTAATCTGAGGTTTTAAGTTTTCCAAACAATGAAAAATCTGTCGTCTCTTCACTTGTGAATTTATTCCATTAAAATTCCAAGTCAGCGTCTTCATTTTCAATTTTACCTTCTTTTTTGTTCTTACTTACTCGCTTTATTTTCTTCTATAGTTTCCAATTGTAACTCTTCTTCAGGTGTCAGGCTCAAATCTTCTCATCTGTGCAGTGCCTTCTGGTTTCTGACTGACCTCTCTCCTGGCTTTCTCTGATTTTTGTGTTGCGCCTTTCAAGTACTTTTCTGAGAAATCCATTCTTGTTGAATTGATACTATCTTGAACCTGTTGTCCTCAAAGAAAAAGGATAGACCTTCTGGAAATTCCCATCTATATCTTATATTCAATCTTTGAAGAACTCTTGTCAGGAATACATACTCTCTTCTCTGTATCAAGATATTGGGTGAAATATCTTTAAAGATCTGAATCTCTACATCATCCGTAATCAATTTTTCTTTGTAATTTTGTTCCAAAATGAATTTTTTCTTTTTTTCTCTAGTAAAATAGATTACAACGTCATGTGGGAGACCTTTTCTCTTTGCTATTTGTGATTAGACTCTGGACACTTTGTCAATCTCTAACTCAAAGCTTCCAGATCTTTGCCCAATATAAACATATCCATAACTCTTTGGTGAAGATTTTCATTTTCCAGTTCCACTAGACATCGGAGTCTTAAATATTTACTACATTGGTGCATCTCCGTACACATAATAATCTCTTTATCTTTTTTTTGTTCTTTTTTAAGTTGTTCTATTTCTTCTTCCAACTTCTAATTTTTTGTCAGTAAATCTCCCACCTTCTTAGCAATTGTTACCAGATCTATAGTCAATTTTTCTAAATTCTGATTGAAGCTTACATTTCTTTTTTCAGATCTTGTTTTATTTCTGTTCTTGTAGTTCTAATTTCTGTCCTTGTTGCTTTAAGTTCTTCCAGCATATCCATTTTCATTTTCTGGATTTCTTCTAACACTTTAGCAGATTCCATGATTTTTGAACGAATTGAAGCTCTTCTTTTTTCCAATGCAGGCAAAAATGATTGTATAATCTTCTTTGATCCTGTTGCCATACCTTTATAAAACAATAGTGCCTAGATTTCTTCTTAACTGCATTCCTTTTATAATCCAATCAAATACATGATCTTACATTTCATTAAATCCTTAATCCCTATTCCACAATTAATTAAGAATATTTACCACAAATTCATCTATTCTAATCCCATTCACTGCATCTAATATATCAAATATAAGAAATATATAAGCATATATAAGAATATAAAATATATGTAGATATACAGAGATATATAAGAGTCATTTTTTTTCTGATAGGCATATATTTCCAAAATCCTGTTTTCATGTGTCCTACAATAGTACCACAAAACAAGGTTGTCTGTTGAATCATGAATGGTGAGCCTTAGAAACATAAACTCAGTGCCATATTGTCTTATGGCTGTCATTATGTCAGGACTTTCTTGCTTTTTCCTCCCCTGAAAACCTCTTCTAGAGGGCTTCTCCAATGCTGTCTCCAGAGCAGGTTTTGAGATGGGGCTTCCACCAAGGCAAGGAGGGAAGATTGCTACTCCCCAGCTCCCCTACCAGTTTCATTTGCAGAACAATCGCACTGAATCATGCACCCAATTGATGAATACCCCCCTCACATGTCTCAGTTTTGGCACAGATGAGGACACAGAATGGCTGGGCCTCCAGGATCACTCAACATCCACATGACCCAATATGGCACAGGAAGCCCAGGATTTTGAGTATCCTCATAACAGAACTGTCTCAAGGGGTGATGGTGAATTATTTCTTTTTCCTTCTCCTAGTCAGAGTTTATTACTTGTAAGCAATAATTAATTATACTTTTCTTCTCAAGTCTCCAAAGATAATTAGCTGCCTTCACAATTGCATTTGACAAGTAATACTTGGCCTTCTTGTTCCTGAAAAGGAAACAAAAGTTTCTTAAAAGTAACCAAAGACTGAATGTTTTTCATTTGGCAACATGAGCCAGAAACATGTAATATTTATCCTGTATCATTCAATCAGACCACAGCCCTGTGACTGTAAAAGTAATTAAAAATTATATCAACACAGCAAAGGAATTGATGTTATCCCTTGATAAGTCACAATAATAATGTAATGGAGTTAAATCTTAGTTTTAGAGGAATGAAATTAATTGCAGGGTAACAGTTATTTGTAAATAATAACTTTTAAGCTGTAATTCAGGCACCCTGAAGCTCTCTAGCATGTTGAACTAGGGTTATTTTATTGTAAGTTTACCTGTGTTACCATGAAATTAAAATAAATGTACACCATTCCATCATCTCAAGGGAGTACTGACAAGTAAATTACAGCAAAAGATGTATCAAAATAAATAGCACAGGGGAAAAAAATAACTAAGTAGGTCATCAGTAACTTGCAGTTCCAAATAATAGAATATAATTCGAATGCAAAGGTTGGCAGTGTCTACTCTGCAAGGTAATTTTTGGAGCCTGTGTGAAATACAGGGAAAGCTTATCTCTTTGAGAGCAGGAGACTATAAAAACACAATTGCCAGAATGGAAGAAAATTGGAGTTGATTGCCATAGCAACAAAAGAATTACACTGATGAAATATGGTACATAAAATCTTTGTATGCTACATTAATGATAAAGATATCAAAAGTAAACAAGAGAGGACTAGATTATTTTCTGCTTGTACACTCTCTCATCTATATGAGTGAGGAGAAAGTACACATTACTAGAAGTTGTGTTTTTCTCTTCCCTCCCCAGCCCCCACTATAAAAAGAAAAAATAAATCTGGGCAAGCTTTTGTACTGGAACAGAACAGGACAGAGCTTAATCCATCTTGTGGTCAGTTCATTGGCCCCCTTCTCATCACCCAAAACTGTTTTTTTTCATCTGCAAGAGAAGGTGAGTAGATATATTTCTGCTTCTTGGGTTTTTGTCTGAACTCACAAGGGTTAGCACGATCTCAGGGGCAGAGCTTAGAATAAATCAGTGAGGTATTTTTCTGACTGGGAGATGCTAGGATTTGTAGTCCAAAAAGGTAAGTTTTGCAAGCTCTTGTTAGAGAGACAGAACCATATGTGCTGTCCCTTATGCCACCCTGCTTGCTAGGCACAGTCCCACTAGGTTCTAGCCTTACTTCTGTTGAGCGGCAAGGTTTGAGGGCTTGCCAATTTGGTTCAAGTGAATGAGGGCAGAATACTTGATGTGATTGGATCCTTGCATACATGGGATGTTTACTAAGATTTAGATGAATGTGAGTATGATGTCATTTCAGACTGAGGGCCTGGAGCTCAAAATGCAGAAGGATGGAGAGTGCAGAGTCAATGTGTGTAGTGATTGTACTGCATACTTGCAGCAGTCATGTATATCTGAAGTGATGTGAAGGCCTTGGTTCTTTTTCCATGATTGACAATGCAGTGTGATACATATGTGACTGATAGAAGCTAGACTTATGTGGAGGATAAATGAAATCCTGCTCATGGATTATAATTTTGCTGTCACTTCAACTTCAGAAATTTTTTTGTACCATCAAAGTGTCTCCAACTGTCTTACACTCAACACATAATAGCCAGAATCCTGTTAATGATATACACAGGTATAATTACAAATTATGCCTGTATATGTCCTTTTCTGGTCATTGCACACAGAGGTATCCTGTAAGAAAGACTATTCAAAAATATTTGAAAAGAAATGCCAAAACAAGTTTCTCAAGTATCATGAAACCCTAAACTCTGCATAGCAAGGGGTTGGACTGGATGGCCCCTGTGCTCTCTTCCAACTCTACGATTCTATGAAAAAGAATCATAAATGTGACAGAATCTCCTCAGTATGGAGCTTAGGCCCTTTCCTTACCATAAGCTATTAGCACGTTCTAATGTTACAGTTCCAGCATTGCCATTTGCGCAATAGTAGCAGGTTAGGAACGCTCTCTTCCACACCCTTCCACCTTAAGTGTTTTGAGTAATGTTATTGCCACCAGAGTTCCTTCCGCACTACAGCATCCTTGGTCATTCCCTTTCCCTGCCTTTACCCTGCTCCATCACTCCTGATTGTTTTTTTTTTCCCTTGGAAGCCATACTAACTCACCAAAATTATAATGGCATGACATGCCAGTACATTATGCACTTTTATGCTATAATGCTTAAAAATGTGTTTAAAAATTTAAAGTTTTAACTCAAAGAAGAGATTTAAAATAAACAAGGTGATAGAAAGTTTACCATGCTATCAGAGTCACCGAGGGAGGGACAAGCTGGGCATGCCCACACCCTTCCCACTTCTGGATCCATGATGACAGGAAGCACTATCAAGCACTGAACTAGCTGATGGGATTGAAGCGCTAAAAGAGGCTTTCAACAGATTTTTTTCTGCAAATAGAATAAGGTGGCTTGGTGATGCTTGGGGACAGGGTAGCAGCTAGATAATAATGACTTTGTGTGGTAGTATGGCTCCTGGTGTGAAATAACTTTTGCTGTTGCGCTATAGTGATATTGTGTGGAAATGGGCTTATTCTTTACAAAAATGTGTATCTTTCTGCAGAAAATGACATTTCTGTACAGAATGCTGTTTCCTGTGCAAGAAATATCTTTTCTCCAAAGATGGTGTTTGGTTTTTTCTGTGCAGTAAATGCTGTCTTCTGTGCAAAAGAAGTGCATTCTTGTATGCAAATGAATCCCAAATTGTTATTAGTCTTCAAAAAATTGCAATTTTCAATAATCTTTTTTTTCACAGAAAGGAGAAGCATGTCAAAGTTTCATCCCTGCAGCAGTGAAATCTGTGAAGATTCACACCTCTAGTATCCAGTGCCTTCATGCACATTGACCCCCTGCCTATGCCATCTACCTTTGTGGTGCTTGGGTGCTCCCACTATGTTTTAGTGGCCAGGGGAGAGTGTGAGGGTAGTCTGGCAGTATTCAGTGGCATTCCCACAGCAAAATGCAAAAAGAGGCAGACATCCTCCTGGAGCTCCCCAGTATCCTCTGGAGGAGTCCTGGAAGTCCAGAACAGGATTATAATCTTCATTCCTCCATCTGATTCCTGGTTATTTACCATCCTTCCTGGTTACTAAATGGCTGAGGATAGATGGCACACTGAGGGACAGGGGAGTGAGCAGAACTATTATGTGTAGAGATTTATGTTATTCCAGATCCATGCAAGATCTCAACCTATGGCCTTTTTCACACTTGGCGAACAAATTACTCCGTTCTGGTACTCACCAGACTGGAGTGCTCCCTCGGCGGATCCAGGCTGGTCCGGAGCAGTGCATGCCCGCGCTACATACTGCTCTGGGGATGAAAATGACGGCTTCCAGTTGGTGGAAATCTACAACGGACCGCAACCACGGAGTGGCGCGCTCCGTGCTATTGAAAGACCTGTTTTAAGCGGTCTTTCAATAGCACAGAGAATGACCACTTTTGGTCATTCCAGAGCAGGCTGAAGTCCGGAACTGCACAAAGTAGTCCAGACCCAGTCCTCTCCCAAGTGCAAACGTCCTAGCTGGACGACGCTCTGCACCGTTCTAAAAACAAAGTGCGGAAAAGGCCTATATTTGATATGTATATATATATATAGACAGAGTTTGCTACTTGCTTGAAACTCCTACTTGCTTGGGCTCCCAGAAAAATGTAACCAAATGGAGAACAACAGATTCTGACAGGGTATGTGAAGCCCATGTTCTTGAAAGTATGACTCTGGTGTATGAAAAGATGTGTCGGTCTCAGAAGTAAAACCCACAGTAGGAGGGAGGTGGAGTCTGAAGACTAATCAGGAAGAGAGAAGGAGGAGCTACTCACCATGCATTTGGGTTAAGCAAGAAGAGGACAATAGGCCTGGTAACTGCTTTGAAGAACTTATACTTCCTAAAGTACAGTGTTTGTATTGCAGTGAGAATTTTGCTTCAGCTATAAAAATAGTGTCCCATGAAACACGGTGGATCTTACTTTCATGAACACTAGTGTAGGATTGCAGACTAGTTAATCTTATGGTTGTCAAAATGAAAACTGGAAAAGGCTTCTGCACGTTTAATAGTTATTTGAAAGAGAGAATTTCAGCAAGTTTTGCTTGTCACACAACACCTACTGGAATGAACAACCATTAAACAACCATTAATGGTACAGGAGCATTCTCCAGGTTTCACTCTGTCAGCCTTCGTTAATACCATGAAATTGGCATGGAAGCTATTCCTAAGTGGCTTATGTTTTTAGAATATCTGTTTGAACGACCATTCTTTCCTCCTGTGTACTGTCTCAACCTGGGAGCCTACAAAGTGACACTGAGTCCAACCATGCAAAAGTGGCTCCTGAATCATTTAATAAAATACGGTCTGCCCTTTAATTTTTTGCAGTGGGTTATGAAAATCAACCATCAACAAAAGACCATTGATAGACTTGATTGTTAACGTCACATTCACAGAATCCATTTACAGAACTGTGAAGTCTGCCCTCCCCTTGGCAACGGTCCCTGGCTGATTTCTCCTAAATACTGACACCTAAAAAAGGAGTTCTCAAAGGTTGTCATACTGAGCTTCCATTAGTCAAGAAAATTACCATTCATCCCCCTCCTTAGTGCAACTAAAACAACATTTTAAAAATCCTTTGCCATGTAATGCTGTTCTTAGCCCAAGGAAAAATAAGATCAAAGTAGAAAAGAAAGGTGCCTATGTGCTTGCAGCACACTGTATCGATTCTCAAAGAGGAGCTGAAGAAATGAGTCATGCCTATGTAGGCCCCTCCAGAATAAAAGAAGTCCAATCTTTTTGGAAATAAATAGTTGGATTATTGATTTCTAGGATTTAGATTTCATATTAGTGTACAAATTTCCAGTATTTGTTTGAAAGAGGGAAACAGGATATTGATACTCTTTTCTCCTGACCCGTTTTTAAAATTCGACAAATCATTCATTTGCAACCTTCTTGGGTTCTCTCACTACCATTTAGTGGTCAGGGGAGGGTGTGGGGGTATTCTCAAGTGAAGAAATATTAGGCCAATATTCTCTCTCCCTCTCTCTCTTTCTCTCTGGATGTGATAGGCTTGTAACTGAAAATTAGCTTTTAAAGCATTGCTTTGTTACATTTTGCCCGCTAGTGAAGTTCCAGCCTGGATGGAAGTTTTCCCTAGGCTGACTTCAAATCCTGTAATACAAAGATTGGATAGTCATGTTGAGACTTCAACACATTTGGAAATTGTCAAGTTGTGAAAAGCTGTACTAAAGTAGGGGATCTCATCTTACAACATTTTCTATTAAGTATTCTCACTGATATATACTTCTCTTCTCTTCCAACATGTACACCGTTCACTTGCCCTTCTTGTTAAAGCACGGGTGGGAATTATGTTCACAGTTAGCCCACCAAGATCAATCAGTGAATAAAGGGTGGAGAATTCTGAATAGGAAATGTATTGTGTTCTTTTGACGTCATGGAGAATTTTTGTTCTGCACTGCCAAACTACTGCATGCTATCAGCTTCCCCACACACATTCAAAGACGTGATCTACACAAATCAGTGGTAGAACACATGTTCTGCTCATTCAATTCAATAGAACTTACTTCTGATTACATTTTGTTAAAGAAAGACATGAGGGTATGAAGGGGTGAATTTGACTATCTGTATCTTTTCATTGCAGTTTCAGCTTTAGCAAATGCCTCAAGTTGCAAGAGCCACTGAAGAAGCAGATGGGGGAAAGCATAATGAAAATGGGAGTCGGGGTGGGGAAGGCAAGTCCTTGCTCTTAGATATTGCCATACTCATTCCTAATTTGAAAAGGGAAAGACCGAAAGAAGTTATTTTCCCAACCATTTCTGACAACTAAACAGAGGATATATTTGTCGAAACTATGGGACACAGAAAAAATTGTCCTATGGGGGGATGTATAAAAAGTACAGCTACTTGAAAACAACATGCATTGTTTGTTAAAAATGATCTGATAACAAAGATTAAAAATTTGGAATCTGTTCATAAAAAGGCAAGGAATCTTAAAATTTTAAATATTTTAAAAATAGCATAATTGAAACTGTTAGAATTTCATCGAATTCCAATATCAGAAACTTTATGAAACTGTAATTTTTTTTAAAAAAAATCAAAATTACTTGCAAATAAAAGAAAAAGAAAGCTCCAGGCAAAATTATTTAAATTAAAAATAAAAAATGGAAAGGAATGATTATGAAGAAATAAATGAATTATTTGTTGATTTTTTAAAATCTCTCTCTCTGTATATCTAAAAACCTTGAGTTGGTTATTAAGAATTTAATAAACAAAGCAGAATTAATGAAATTTTCTAATGATCATAAAGATTTTTTTTATCACAATTAGTTTCTATGGATAAGTTACTAAAAGCCATAAAAAATTTAAATTCCAATAAGGATCTGGGTTTAGATAACTTCTATTTTAAAAGGTGAAATCTTGGCAACACTAAAAATAATGCTAATCCCCAACTCAGACAAGGATTCAGAAGAGACAGATTCATCTTATCCAATTACACTTCTTAATCACAACTTTAAAAGTTATTTACAGACGTTTGCTTCACAGATTAGGCACTTTGTTCAACATTAAATTAAAATGAAAAGTTTGGTTTTATTAAAAACTGATAAATTTCCAATCCTTTTTGTAGAGTTTTCAATATATTACAGTTCACAATATAAAAAATTGTCCCATCTCATTGAATCTCTTTATTGGACAAAAATCTTTGACAAATTAGATTTGAGCTACCTACTCAGGGCTGGTGAATTTTAAATATGGGTGAAGCCTTCTTAAAACACTCCACCAACTATACAATACAAACCAAGCCATTCCTAAAACTGACAATATTGAATCAGCACTATTCCATATTCATAGATGAACCAAGCAGGGATATCCTTTGTCCCTTCTTCTCTTTGCTTTTGCAGTGAAACCTCTGGCAAATATAATATGAAATGATTTAAACCTGAAGAGGATTAGGATTAATGGTTGGAGGGCCATCTTAAATCTTTTTGCAGATGACATAGCTGTGACAGTTTGAAAGCCCACTCAAAAGCTTCTGAAAATGCTATCTATTTTACAATATTTTAGAGCAGCGTCAAGTTTGGAAATAAATAAAAATAACTATAAAATCATGCTTGAATATAAATACTAGCTCTCAAGAGTATCTTTCTAGAATAATGAGCATCCAGACAAAGACATTAAGTATAAAATACCAGGGTATCATAATTCCAAGTCCTTTAGCAAAGACAATTTCACTTAATTACAAACCTTTAATTAGATCCTTGTATGAAGTCATATTGTGAAGCATTCCAGTTGAGATGAATGGTGAGATTTGTCCTGAATCTCAATGTGGCTTGTACTAGAAATAGATGATCCATATCCAGATTGAATCAGAGATCTTCATACCTATTAATTCTTTAAAAAAAAAAACCTTTCAGAAGGAAATGTCCTTGCAAAACGTCCTTGAAAGTTTTATACATCAAGTATTTGTTTATTTTGTTTGTTTACAAGCTAATGTGGAAGGCACAATGAAATGGGGCACACAAAAGATATATAGAAATATGTAGATTGTGCCTACCTATGATTTCCCTTTCCCCCAGCACCTCTGCATGCTGGAGGAGAGTGTCTAGCTTGCTGCTTTAATTACAAGGTGGGACACAGGGGTCCATAATAAATTCCATGAGCCCAGGCTCCTAATTTCTGACCTGGCTTTCAGGAAGGAAGGAAGGAAGGAAGGAAGGAAGGAAGGAAGGAAGGGAAAGGGAAAGGGAAAAGAAAGAAAGAAAGAAAGAAAGAAAGAAAGAAAGAAAGAAAGAAAGAAAGAAATTCAGCAAAGACTTAGTCTTCCACAATTTGTGAAGTGATGTGATTCATGAAGACCAGAAGATTGGATGCCTGTTGTTGACACAATATGAACAAAAAGACCCACATTTCCCCCACTTTGATGAATGGTGTGCATCTATCCTTGAGAAATGCACAGTGAAATAACATAATACAGTTTTTTCGTTCACTAGTTCTTATGGCTTTAGGACTTAAAACTGTTTTTTTAATATATATATATATATATATATATATATATATATATATTATTGTTAGGAGAATGGGAACCATTCAGGCTGATAACTGACACATCCTAGGAAATCAAGAAAATTGAACCAATTCAGGTTTTCTTATTGCAATAATGACCAAACACAGTTGAAGTGTCATTTTTAAAAGATGGAGATTAAAATAAAGATGACAGTTTCTTTAATTACAGTCACCTTTCTTTCAAAAGATATGACAAAAAGGTAAAGAAGATTAATTAAGATTTTAATGCTTCAGAATGACTTGAGACATATTTAAACAAGGCTTGAATAAATCTTTTATTGGACGAAAAAAAAAAAACCCTGAAACTCCTATTAATAGCTGTGGTTTCTTACAGAAAACATGGCTCTGGTGGCCTCTTAACCTGAACTTTTGAGGACAAGGTTACATATCTGTGATTTCATTTTGCTGTTGCATCAGTATAAGCTAGTAGGGAGAGCGAATATTTTGTAGTGGTTTCAGTATTGGACTAACATTTTGGGAGGCCAGGGCCATGTTACAATTGTTATAGCTTGTTATAATGCCATTATGCCACTTTCAACATCCTAGGGAAATCCTGGAGTTTGTAGGTTAGGGAGGGGCCTCCAAACTCTCTTTCTGCCTCAGAGAAGAGCAGTGGTGAACCTCCTTGGATTAAATCTGGTCAGAAAAAAAACATGAAATATTGCCTTGGGGTTACCATAAGTCGGAAACAAAGGCGCTTTCCGCACCAGGCAATTAGAATGGGGCAATGCATCCTCTCACAGAGGTCATCTGCACCTTGAAGTGGACTAGGAGCGGACTACTTACTGGAGATCCACACCTCAGTCCACTCCAAAATGACCCAAAGTGGTCTTCCAGCATGTTTTCTAAAGACCACAAAAAACAGGTCTTTATTTTCCTGGAACGCACCATTGCATTCCTACTCCCTTGTGCAGATTCACAGGCTTGCACCAATGTGAGCCTGCAATCTGCGGAGGGCGGGTTTTGGGCATGGTGAGCTTCAGCGGTTGGTTGGGACCCACGACCAACCAGAAGCAGCCACTTTGGAAGCCGGAAGCTGCCATTTTGGAAGCTGGAAGCCGCCATTTTGGAAGCCGGAGCAGTGCGGATCTACAGACCTTGCACTGCTCCGATTCGCCCTGGACCAAGGAGAAGCCCCACAGAAGGGCTTCAGGGACAGTCCGTGTTGCTTTGGACCCCAGAAGAAGCGGCAGGTAACGGCATGGAGCAATTCCCTTGCCTCGTGAGGAAAGGGCCAAAGGCACAAAACAAAAATGACAAAGCCAGGGGGGTTTCTTTTTTTGTGTATATGTGCATTCAGAGATCAAGAAGCCTCACTCCTGAACAGAAATAATGCAGTCCACTGATAATCTCCATATCAAATTTACTCCAAGATTTTGTTGTGCTAGCTAAATAAGTGGTGAAAGCATCTGTTTTTGTTGTGAAAAGAATCCTGGGAAATCCTGTATTTATGTATGTTTATAGAATGTATACCCTACGTTTCTTACAGATCTTTGGTTAGACTCATAGTTGACCTTCTATAAGAGGAAAGCTGCTGAAATGAATCACAATGGGAAGGCCATACCAGAGGATGCACATACTCACCAACTGTCCCAGTTTGGCAGGACAGATCTGATTAAGCCTCTGTTATTAGAATTTTTCGGCTGTTATTAAAATGTCTCAGTTTTTCTCTCCTCCTCTCATTCCCGTGCTTTACCCTTAGCTTACTTTGGTTGCTGCAAACTGATTTTTTTTTACTATTTTTTAAAATTTCCCATAGTGTGTGTGTGTGTGTGTGTATCACAAACACACACAAACACACACACAAACACACACAAAGTAACCATAAAAAAAATTCAACACATTTTCCACCACTTAAAACACATGTTGACTTCCCCTTGAAAGGCTTTGGTTGATAAATCACCTTTAAAATAAGGTAGAGCTTTCACAGTGGTTGAAACACATTCTAATTCATTTGGAATTAAGTTTTATGAGTTATTTAGATTTATAATACATTTTACTTGAATTATTACATCCGAGATCTTACTGAGTGGTCTAAATTTATTAGAATGTATTTTCAATATAAAAAACTAGCTGCTCCTAGGTTACTCCATGTGCTTCTTGATTACTGGATCCTGATTTCTGATCAATTTCTCTATGTGACCATCTCTTATTAAAATGGTCAATTTGTCTATGACAACCATATCTATTTAAAATCCAATCTGCAAACTGATTTTAAAGCACACAAAATAGTTAATTCTGCAGGGAGGAGAAGAGGGAGCAGAATATTGTCCTTCCCTGTAGGCTGAGAAACAGTGAACTGCTGCAGCCTCTCTGTGCTTATGTGTTCTTCCTGAGTAATACCCATTGGTGTGTCAACCGTACACTTATTACTTGGCCGCACATGTCCCAGTTTTTGGCTGTGAAATGTTGGAGGGTATGGATGCAACACCAATGGTAACTTCAGTAAATAATTTCCTGTTGAAAACAATGCATGCATCACACTGCTGTAGGCTAGGCTTAAAAGGAAATGGAAAGCATAGGCCTAGGTCCTGTAATGCACAGCCTACTATAAATATTCCACAGATAGAATTATGGTGTATCCTCTCAATCCCCCCAACTCACCATTTAGCCTGCAGTCCGCCCGCCCATGGTCATTTAGTGGCTGGTGCAGAGTGTGGGAGGAACTTGGAGAAGCATCTGGCTATATCCCTATAGCCAAAAACAGACCAATAATATCCTCTGCTGAGATCTTCCAGGGACTTCCAGAGGCTTATGTGGATCTTATAATCATTCTGCATCTGATCTCCCCCATTCACTGAATGGAGGCAGTGGACTACTAACAGTGAGTCATGGAGGGACTTTGGTCATTGCAGATGGAGGAAAAGTATACCACCTCTGCAATGAGGAGAAGGGACATATGCAAGAGTATTTTGGACTTTCACTTGTGTATGTTGCTAACAGGACGCAGACCGTAATGTCCCAAGAAATAAGAGGCACTTCCTGTAATGGCATATCAGCCAGATCAACATACTGCAGCTCCTTCTGTTTAGAGGAGGAGGAAGACTTTGATATCTCTCTTACTGGAAGATGGAGCAGGTTAGTGACTTTCACCAATTCTTCCTTCTCCCTGCATTCACTATTGCCACCTTGCCTGCTGTATGGGGATTCCCTAACCCTAATGATTAGAATTCTGGAAGAATAATATGAGGCTGCAGGGAGACAGAGAGTGGGTGAAAATTCTCTCTCTTCTATTCCTCCCTGCCTCCAGGATCAACTGGTTTGTAGATTTCCACTGTACACCACTCCAGATCTAACCTGATGGGTCTGTGCCATTGTGAAAGAGAGTTCAGTGCTCTTCTTAGCAAGGTTACCTAACTTGTTTCACCAACTAAATGGATATAACATACTGAAAATGATACCTCACTAGTCACTGTTCACTATTGAGAAATGGATGTCATTTCTATTCAAGAGTAATTATAGTGATCATAGGTGACCTCTCTTTATAAATTAACATGTGTATATGTTGTGCAGATGTCTGCCCATTTGTTCTTTTTGGTGATATGTGTTCTTATTTTGCTTGGTGTTGATGTGGTCACTCCTCTGGATTTAGATTAGGCGATACCAAGTGACAAAGGAATCAGCTTCAGAATTACCCACCCTAGGCTCTCATTTGAACACAGGCAGGTAGCAGTTCTTTTGGTGAGCAGTAGACCAGACCTTACAAAGTGCCTATAACCTCCATGATAACATTATTTTACATGAAAGAACATTGAAAATGGGCTTTCTAGAGCTGGGGTGGGCAACTCATGGGCCATTTCCACACTAAACTGCTTTAGTGCTATTATTCTACTTTCAACATCCTGTGGAATTCTGGGGTCTGTAGTTTACTGAGGCCAGAGAGCTCTCTGATGGAGAATTCTAAATACCCTTCCCTAAACTGCAAACCCTGGGATTCCATAGGATGTTGAAAGTGGAATAACAGCACTATAACAGTGCCATAGTTCTCAGCATGTCTTTTACTACTGTGATAGTAAAAAAAGAATTTTTACCTAAGAGAACTCTCAAAGTGGTGGCCTTTCTAGAACTGGGATGGACAATTCATGTCCCTCAAGGTATTCCGGGGGGAGGAATCAGTCTTTGCCTTGATGAGGAATGCTGGGAACTCTTGTCTGAACAAAAACCCGACAGCTGCAAGTTCTACAGGAAACAGTTTGGTTTTCTCCCTTATTTCTGCCTCCCTCTCTCTGCTTCCTTAAAAGATTTTTGTTGCTGTTGTAACCCATCCTTTACCCTCAGAGCCCTATCCCCACTTAACGTTTCAGCAGCAGACCTATAAGGTTACATGTAGATTTTGTATTTTTGCATAATTGAGATTGTTTCTTTTTAAGAACAACTTCTCTGAACTGAAACAGTTTGTAATGTAGAGGAGAAGGGGAAACTGACAGACCTAGCATAGCAGCCAGACCCAAGGGAGAGGCGATGCTAATTGATCCCATTCATTTTTTTCTGAACATGAAAACAAAGAGTGTTGATAGTATGAAGAGGACCAAAGAAAAACTAAGTAGCAGACAAATTTGTAAATTCTCTCTGCCTCCCACTCCAGCTCTGTGGGTGGTTAAATGGCTGTTTAAGTCCATTAGCGCTACACAGATTCCTGGGAGAAAATAAGATGGCAGGGAAAATAAAGTTTTTTTTCTCTTCCCCTTCATTAAGAACCCCCCCTTTTTTGTATCTGTGTTTATTAGATTATATTTTAATGGGCGACTATGCTCATGAAGGGAGAAAGCAGTTCAGCTGAGCTTGTCATTCGGTTAATATGCACTCATGAATATGCACAGGAATATGCATTAAGCAGTAAAGCAGCATGCTGAATTTCCATTCTATGTAGCTGAGTCCAAATGAGTGGCAAGCCATTCACAATGATCCTATTTTCACAGTTAAATTACCTCTGCCATTTTCAAGAGTGCTATCAAAAAAAGATAATGGAAATTTTTATGGAAATATGAGAATTGTTTCTACTTTTGCCTGAGACATGTGACAGAAATGTCATTTGATTTGTCCTCATATTGCTTCTGACTATGCAGACCAAGACTGAAATCCCATGAATGCTTTCTTGAGGAATGTCCCATTGAAAGCAGTGAGCATAAGCAAGGCCAACATAGGCTGTTAGTAAGATTTACTTTTGAGTAAGAAATAATAACTGAACTGCATGTGTCATTTCATATAATATGGTGCCATACAGCAGCTGCTGTAAAGGTTTCACATGGGAGTTATTGTGAGATGCCACAACATGAAATGTCACACTGTGTCTCCACACAGGAACATGAAGTGATTTCTGCCTAACAGACATATGAAAAAACATCTGTAACCATGGTTTTGCGTGTGTGAATTTGGACTCTTTTTACTCTATTCAATAAACGCAATGTCAAACAAGTAAGGCCATTCCACTGAAATATCTAATTGCATGAGTACACTCTGACAGAGTTTAACAGGCTAGTGTAACCCCATGATATATGTGTGTTTGTATATATATATTTAGGCAGGTATGTTTAATTGACATAAAATAGAAATCACATACATACATACAAAACACTAGATAAAGCCATATGGAAAAGGACTGACTGAAAAGCATGTCAGAGATGATCTCAGAGCGTGGCTGAGCTCAACTTAATGGCCCTTGCAATAGAGAACTAAATGTATCTCCGGGAGGTCCAAAAAATCCCTGTGATTTGCATATCCCCTGGAAAGCCAACCCAGAAAAACTGGCTACCCACTTAATTTGGATGAGTTGTGGGAAACTTCAAAGAAAGAACTGTGGTTCAGGAAAACAAGAAGACTTCAAACAAATTCACATCTATCTTTTTTCCTGGTCTCTGATTGTACTGCTATAAAATTCTTTTATCCCATCTGCCTGATTCTGCCCTTTGTCCTTTCCGAGGAACAAGGGTCTGCCCCCCTACACTCCTCCCAGGCATGCATGCTTATATTTATGTTTCTTGTTTGGGACGTTAGGTAGCTTTTTCTCTCCCTTTTCCTCTCTGTCTCTTTGTTTTACCGAGCTGTCTTGTGTTTTCCCAAAACAGCATCCTTCAAGATCAGGCATAAGTATATTTGCTTTTGTCCCTTTAACTCTTTCCTCTCTTAAGAGCTTCAAATTCCATAGTCCTTGTGTGATTGTGTGAGTGAATGCTTTGTGTGTGTGACTGACCCTTTCCACATGGGGGGGCGTGAAATGCGGGGAAACGGGGCAGCGCACATGGGAGCAGAGCTTACCTCGATCTGTCACCGCGGGGAGCAGTGCGTGTTCACCACTCTACACGGCAGTGGCATCTGCCGGCGCCTGGTGGCACCTGGCAGAGCCCAAAATGGCGACTGGTGACATCTGGAGAAGCGTGTCAACTGGAAGCCCGCGCCCGGGCAGCTCTGCAGGGATGCACTTGCGTGCCCCTGCAATTCCACATGGGGTGCTGCAATGGGCTAGCATGCGCGTGTTTCATAAAGACCACATGAAATGTGGTCTTTATAAAACACGCGGTGCCACCCCCGCAGCTGCGCAAGGGTGGTTTGAGGTGTGGAACCTCCACATTTCTAATCAACCTAGTGCACTCCACGGCGTGGATGACCTCTGGGTAAGGTCGTCCTACCCCATGTTACCCCGTGTTTTTCCCCCGTATGGAAAGGGCCTATGAGGATTTTTTGCCAATTTTACCAACAACAAAAAAAGACCACTTAAAAGGACACTTGACTTTTCTCTCTTTCTCTGAAGTTTGACCCATAGACATTGGATAAAAAGATCCCTTGCCCTGCCCTCTACTTTGCAAAGTGGTGCTCTGATAATTTCCCCGACATTTAGTATTTTGGAGCACATCCAGATGTCCTCTGAGGATCCCCAGAAAGCAGGTTAACACTAGTTTTTTCCTGATATTTGTAACGCTAGGAGGAAAGCACACCATGATGATATTCACACCTTTGGGTTTCTCCATTGAGAATAATCTTCTTATAGAGCAATAGAATCCAATGGGCACACTCCCATCGAAGCTAGCCGTGACTATTGGTTTACTTCTTGGGGATCTGGAACAACAATATGATTGAAAGGCATGGTAGGACAGAGCAGAGTGTCTGGAGCACATTTTGTTTTCTAGACAGGAAAGGCCAGCATTCAAATTTTCTCTTTGTCATTTTGAGCATCATTTTTATCATGCCATTTCTTTCCATAATGAAAACAAATAATTACACCGATCCATTTGAGACAGTCAGTTTTATCTTGTGTTTTCACCAAGTTCCTGTTGTATGGGCTGGAACCATGGTGATCCATTCTTGGGATCCCCTTGAGGACTTCATCAGGTGAGAAGCAGGATGCAAGAATACAAGTAGGGAAGGAATCACCTGGTCAGAAGCTGAGGAGCATTTAGGCCCCTTTATTGTTGGGTATGAAAGGTCAGAGTCAGAGGATGAGTGGAATAGCCACCCAGTTCCAGAGAAAGAGATGCTGAAAGAAAAGGCAGCTAATCCAAGACCATTTCCCATCCTACACTATTACAGTGCTATTATTCCACTTTCAACATCCTCTGAAATTCTGGGGTTTGCAGTTTATTGAGGCTAAAGAGCTCTCTGGTTGAGTTTTCTAAATGTCCCTCCCTAAACTGCAAACTCCAGGATTCCATTGGATGTTGAAAATAGAATGACAGCGCTATAACAGTGTAGAGCAGAAATGGCCTACATCTTTCCTGTTAGATGCAGTGTGTGGCTGCAACCAAGGACACTTTGAGGAGAAGGCATCTGAAACGACTTGAAAAACTCGGTGGGGTTAAAAGTCTTCCAGCTTATAAGCATTTTTATAATCATTCTTCACTCTGATATGTAATCAAAATAGCACTTTTTCTTGGGCTGAACTCCCTGTGTATCTGAATGTCTGTTTATGACCCAGATTCCTTTATGACCTCATTCAGGATTTCAACAATCAGAATTACAGATGTTGACTGATTACCAGGCATGGGATCTTGGATTCTTCTCAGCATATGCTTTTGTCATCACAATGTTTCATCATTTTAGATCTTCTGCTAATTAATTAGCTTCTCCAGACCACACATTTCCTCATATCTAGGTCAAACCAACTGAGCTCTGCACTTAAAAGGACTGAACTAAAGTCAGAGCAGGACAATTCCTAAGACTGCTGAGGTGGCACACATTGCATTTTTAGTGATATTGTCTCCTCCTAGAAGGAGCTCTCTACAAAAGCTTTCTGCTTCTTTGGTGATGGTTTGTGGATAAACAACTACTTTCTCATATGGAGCCAAAGGACAGATTAAAGGAAATTGTTCCTCTCCTGTAGACTGCTGAAAAATTCTGGTCTTTACCTCCAGAAAGTGAAACTTTTTTTCATCTTGGCTTCATTGTGCCAAAAGCTGTTACAAGTGGTCCCCATCTGATGGAAAATCATGTAGGCACACCATCCCAAACCAACCAAATAAAGAAATAAAACCCTCTGAAATCTGTTTTCTCTGTTTAGCAGTTAAATCAAAGGATAAGCTGGCCCTAATTCTGGAAAGAACATACTGTTACTCTGTATCCATCATATCTCTAAAGCAGTCTAGAAAACACAAATGATTTGAGACTGTTAACTGTTTTACAAATGATTTGAAAGTATTAGCTTGAATATTCTAATGTTCCAACAGGCATTCATATGAGAGAGAAAGAAAAGGAGGGAAATTTCAATAGCCCCGCAGTTCGTGAAATTGGAAAAATGTCTGATATGCACCAGCTGGATTCTAGCTTTCTTGCTGGATGTCTGAGAGCTTACTCAAACCAGTTCAATTTCAGTTAGGTCATCCTTTCTTTATGTTTTCCTGTGAGGTTACTGTCTCAAGAGTAATCCTGGGGAGATTTCTGCTCCTTTCCATATTCTGGAAGTTGAACCAAAACAGATCCAGCTCTCACTTGCCTATTTTCAATTTCCTAGTTCTCTCTAAAATCGACAACAACTTCAGACTATATTGGAGTGTGTGTACATGTACCTGTGTGTGTGTGTGTGTGTGTGTGTGCGTGTGTGCATGTGTGTGTGTAGATAGATAGATAGACAGACAAAGTAGGGTTGGTATAACCTTTGCCTTCAATATTCAGATTTCCCAATCATCATGGCAAATGGTTAGACATTGTGCTTTTAGTCCAAAGCATCCATAAAGTCAAAATTTCTGAACTTGTTTCTCAATAGTTTGAAGCTATATTTTTCCACTTGCAATTTTTCATAAAATGTTCAAAACTATATGCAATAGCTAGTTCCTATTCATTACAGCTCTGTGAGGGAGTTAGCTTATCCTAATCTTGGCTCTCTTATTTACAAGGCTTCTCTCAAAAGAATGATGATTGGTTGTCACTAGTCATGTTTAGATACGTAAGAAATATTTCAAAATATCCAGAAAATTCAGAAACTGTGTGGTTTCCAAAGGTTTTCTCTCAATGAGAAGCTAATTGTTAAAATTACTTGATGCTTCCTTGAAGAAGAGACTTAGTGGAGAATTGCATCCCTAGTCAAGTTGTTCCTCCTGATAAACCCTATCTAGGTTGGGAACTATTGACTGTTTTTCCCAAGGATATTGCCCATCAGTCTTGTTTTAGTGGGGAAAGAGTGTTTTGAATTTATTTGCCTAAAGCTGAGAAAAAGGTCAGGCCTCAATAAAACATAGAATCACAGAGTTGGAAGATCACAAGAGCTATTGAGTCCAACCACCTGCCATGCAGGAATACACCAGCAAAGCACTCCTGACAGATGGTTGTCCAGCCTCTGTTTAAAAACTTTCAAAGAAGGAGACCACCACACTCCACTGAAGAAGCATATTCCTCTGTCAAACTGCTTTTACCACTGTTGAACTACTCTTACTGTCAGAAGTTCTTCCTAATAATTAGGTGGAATCTCTTTTCCTTAAGTTTGAAGCCATCGCTCTGTGCCTTAGACCCTGGAGCAGCAGAAAACAAGCTGCACCCTTCATATGACATCCCTTCAAATATTAAAACATAGCTATCATGTCACCTGATTATATGATTCTGTAAAAACATGGTGTTCTTCTAAAATGGATATATTGGCAGCCCTACAAGCAATTGAGAAAAGAAAAAAAGAATCAATATAGAATGTAATATCCTCTTCCCAAGAAGCAGCTGAAAAAAACTGATACATCAGATGGGCTGATGTTAATCTCATTGCTCATTCTCCTCCACCCCTGCATTTTAATATGAGGTTTGACATGTAATTTATTAGTTGTGAGACCATCTTAACAGGCAGGGCTAAATTTAGAAACACTGTTCATACAAATAAAAGTTAAGCATCTATTGTCTCCATTACTATTTCAATTAAGTTTTTGTTACAGTGCAATGTAAGCAAAGTGCATTTCCAAGACACCATAGGCTACTACAATGAATATAATCTTTTAATTATAATTGTTCTCAAATATCCCATCTAAATGTTGATACGATCTTTCATGATCCTATCTTATGAGATTCATCTCATAATTGTCTTTACTTGTCCAGCCATTAACTTGCTTTTCTGAAGGCTTCAAATCCTCCAAAGAGAACCTTTTCATAGATGTTGAAATCTTTCTGAGAAACACCAGCACTATAGAAGCTGACCCCTTCACTCTTCACCCAACCATTTCACTCAGCCACCCAATATACCTCTCTCTCTCTTGGATTCTTGGACTAATTTTTGTACAAATACTATACACACAATTGTAAATTTTGCCAAGATCTACATATTTAAAACAAGGATCTAAAAACAACACAAACCTAATTCTCAACTGTATGTATATTTAGTCCTGTAACAATGGCAAATCTACAGGAGTTGCTTGAATTCTAAAAAACTCTAAAGAGCTAAAGAATTCTCTTTACTCTTCTAGTCAATAAATCAGCCTCACTGTTCTGGTTTCCTAGAATCTTCTCCCATGCAGTCCTACAAACAGAACCCAATAGTTCGAGCTCTGATGTCAGTAGATTGGTTAATTTGCTCTGGATCTTAGTCTGAGTTAACCCCCCCGCTATAATTTCAGAACCTTCAAAACTTCCTTTAAAATTTGGACTAAAACCTGGAATGCATTTGCTGCCCCAATGACATCAGAGCCTCCTACATCCCATGCTTTCAGCAAGTGAAATCCTAAATCAAAGTAATAAGGGTCTAAATTTCTGCTTCCAGGAAGCATCATTCCATCCCTCTTGCTCTTTATTGCTTATCTGTGCACATCTAAAACTTTACAAGCACTATTTCTGCCTTTGGGGTTCTCTGTCAAAACAAGGAATAACTTCAGCGGGGAAGGATGGACAGAAACAGAACAAGCCACATCCTTAAGATCTAGATGTTTCTGTGGTTCCCAGATTCTCCCTCCCCCAAACCTGTGGAAGCACAATTTTTGTGTGTCTATGTTTCTGTAAGTGTATGTGTCAGCAACTTAGTGATTAAGGGAAGAATCATCATCACATTGATTGCTTAAATTATTTTAATATATAATCTTACAATTAAATGTTTTTAAGCTTTGTTAAATATTAGGTCTAGCCCTTCTGGATAATTAGATTTAAAACCTAAAATGAAAATCATATTTATGCTTGTTCATGTTAAGCTTTTTGTGCTGATGTTTATATGGTCCAGTGTTTACATTCAGACTATTCAGTTTAATACAACTAATAAGTATCAAGCTCTCTACTAATCGACTTTGACTCTGTCAAGAGTAAAAAAAAGTTTCCATGTGAAACATGACTCATGTGAATATTTAACAGCATCTAAATCAAATTACTTTTGCTCATGGAAATAAAGCTAGTCAGAAGAGCTCTGAACTAGAAAAATTCAATTCATTTCTGCTCCATTCTGACTGTCTAAATAAATAGGATCATTTAGTTTCCCAGAACTGCTGTAACTTTTTCTTGATTTGTTGTTGTTGTTGTTTGCCATTATATAGTGACACTATGAATGAAAGATCTCCAAGATCCCCATCCATCAACTGCCCTGGCCAGGTTTTGTAAATTCAGGGCCATGGCTTCCTTGATTGAATCAACCCACATGTAGCATGTTCTACTTCTTTTCCTACTATTCCACTTAACTTAATATTACCATCATTTCAAATAAGTTATGTTGTCTCATGATATGTCCAAAGTACAACAGCCTCAGTTTAGTGACCTTGGATTCTAGTAAGAGTTCAGGTTTGATTTACACTAAGACCCATTCATGTGTCTTTTTAGCAGACAATGGTATCTGTAGAACTCTCCTTCAACATTACATTTCAACTGAACTGTCTGTTTTCTTCACCGTCCAACTTTTACACCCATACATTGAAATTAAAAATACTATGGCCTGAGTGATTCTGACTTTGATATTTAATGGTACATCTTTATGCTTTAGGGTCTACCCTTGAATTCTTTGTTATCCACTTTAAACTTAGGTAAATCATCTGCTGTCATAATTTTTGTTTGTTTTTTCCTTAATATTCAAGGGTAATCCTGCTTTGAGTCCTGATTATAACCTGATGACCAGGGTTCAATTCTCCACTTTGCCATAGAAATCCACTGGGTGACCTTGGGCACATCATATCCTCTCAGCTCCCAGAAAACCCTGTGATAGTTCTGCCTTAGGGTCACCATAAGCTGGAAATAACTTAAAGGCACACAACAACAGTAAATTCTACTTTTGCACTTTCTTCCTTAAATTCCACCAGTAATTGTTCTGTCTTTGCTATTCTCTGCCAGTAATATGTTGTCGTCTGCATATCTTCAATTGTTGATATCCCTTCCTCCAGTTTTCATGCCTGCTTTCTCTGTCTCTAGTCCTGTTTTCCATGTGATACATCCTGCATATAAATGACAAAGAGAACATGATACACTGCAAACTAGTCTGATCCCCTTGCTAATAGGAAACCATTTTCTTTTCTCACATTCTGCCCTGGCAGTGGCCTCTTGTCCAGAGTAAACATACACATCAAGACAATCAAATGTTGTTTCTTTTAGAGCAAACAATTATGGTGATGATTGTCTTAAATTCTTCCCAATGCATGATGCAAAATTTGAAAGGGGACTCACAATTTCTTCTTAAGTCCTGTACTGTGGAATATGTTACCTAGCATATCCTCCTTGATCTGATCATTGCAGGTTTTAGAAGAGCTGGGACTGCAAGATGCAAAATCTTCCAAGTCTGCAAATCAGAATGCTTCTTCCATGCTAAACCTTCCAAGGTTGGAAACCAGTGCTCCTGTTCTAGTTAAACTTCCTCCTGACATGATGGTCTGTATCTTCTCAAATCATTTTCTTATCTCACTACCCTGTTATAGTGCTATTATTCCACTTTCAACATCCTATGGAACCCTGGGGTTTGCAGTTTAGGAAAGGGCATTTAGAATTCCCAGCCAGAAAGCTGTTTGGCTCAGTAAACGATAAACCCCAGAATTCCACAGGATGTTGAAAGTGGAATAATAGCACTATAACAGTGTAGTGTGATACAGCCCTTACTGTTTGGACCCTGGAATGAACAAGATACCCTTTCTTTGGTTTCTGAGTTTAACATAACACTGCTGTCAGTTATCAAAATGACAAACTAGAGAAACAGAGTCATATTATTCTGTTAAGAGAAAGAATATTGTGGCACTCTAAACTCTTAACTTTATTGGTGTGGGCTTTTACAGATGCATCAGATGAAGTGGGCTCTCACTCATAGAACATTATGCAGCAATATATGTCAACAATATGTTTTTAATTATCTATTGCAAGATCTAGTGTTAAACAATCATAGTGACACCTGAAATAAAATCCTCAGACCATGAGAATGCTAGAGCATTTTTTTTATTTCCACACTGTTCCATGCTATTGTCCTAAGATAACAACAGAAATTGATATGATCTAGGAACCACATTCTGACACAGAGACTCCAAATCTTGCAGATTACACCAATAGAGGCATCAGAAAGCTCAAAACTGGAGAGAGAAAGAGGATGACAAACAGCCCATAATCCTATCTTTCCCACTCTAGATTTGAATAGGAAGTAATCAAACCAATACATCAACACTTGTTATATATTATTCACTTTGTTCTTGGTTTATCCATATGGAGAGAGAATAAAGAGTTTGATGACTACAGATTCAATGGAAAATACGTAACTAGACAATCTATTATAAGTATGGCCAAGTCTAAATCCAATTCAACTATGGATGATTTACCTATGTTCGGAACACTGGTTTCAATTTGATGTACTTATGATGTGTGTTACAGGAAAATAAACAATTTTATTAAAAACGCAATGGTTAAGAAAAGCCAAGAATAACCTTTTTAAAAAGAGATGTAAAAATTTCTCTGTTTCATTCTCAGTTAATTTCTCTGAATCCCATTACTTTTTCCTTGTTTTCCTGCTGGAGTGGGTTGCAAGGCTTTTTGTTTTCTTCCCACACCAAAATTCAGACATATCATTAAGCATTTCTCTTTATGTGCATGTTTACTTGTGTAATTTAGTTTACAGCAGGGTTAGAAAAAACATTTGAAAATATTCCAAAAATGGTCAGAATCATGTTGATTAAAGAAAATATATCCAAAAAATGGAGCCTACATTCAGCAGAACATTTAGAAGTGCACCAGATGATTTCACAAAGTTCTTGACCATATTTAAAACTGAAAGAAGTTTAGCTGAAGATGTGCAAACTTCCCTTTGTACACTTTACTCCAGATAAGCACACAGATCATGTACGCAGTGGCGTATATGACAACATGGCCATGAGGAACGTGTCCTCATTATTACACAGACAGCTGGATAAAAAAACATTAAGACCGGTACAGTAATCAATCACCTCTTGCATTCTACAGTTATTTGGCCACTGTTGGGAAGGACTACAGTTTGCTGCTAGATGCCAGATGCCATTTACATATATTCACAGCACAGCTCAGTTCTTCATTCCTCAGGGACACAGGAATAATATTGAATTGTTCTATGTAGGGAGCAAAAAGAAAGAAAGATAGATTCTGGGGTAATGTAGCAAATCAGCAATGTGCTGAGTAAATTATTAAAGTTGACAGTTATCCACATTGTCAGGGAATAA